>CANYCX012562552.1:0-14924 GCA_948193385.1 Breynia disticha f. nivosa | reverse complement strand
TCCACGTGGACTCTAATTTTGGCGTCCACGTGGACGCTAAATTTGGCGGGAATTTTTCCCGCATCACTATTCACGGGGTCCACAATTTCGCGTCCACGTGGACTCTAATTTTGGTGTCCATGTGGACGCTAAATTTGGCGAGAATTTTTCCCGCGTCACTATTCACAGGGTCCACAATTTTGCGTCCACGTGGAAGCGAAATTTTGGCGTCCACGTGGACGTTAAAATTTTAGCGTCCACGTGGACGCCAAATTCACCCGCTAAAATTCCCCCGGCACTGTTCACCTCCCCGCCACATTGGCGTCCACGTGGACGCGAAATTTAGCGTCCACGTGGACTCTAAATGCTTAAATTTAGCATCCAAATTTAGTTGGACTCTAATTTTTGGACACTAAACGCGCAGAATCTTGTAGTGCCTATAGTTGAAGTGTTTTGTGTGATGATTCTATATGTGATTGATTGATTGAGATTCGATGATGCATACATATTAAACACATGAAAGATAAAATTACTTGCATAGTAAAATGGAAGCATACACATATGTGATGAATGAAATGAATGTCACAGTGGATATACGTTATAAATAAAGTAACATCAAGTGATCTTAGGAAGATGATTAATATGAAATTAAATCTTACAGATAATTGTAGTTTCATTTTATTTTTGTTCATAGACATTCCATTTAAGCAACTTAAAAAAATTATTTTTACTTGAATATCATCTAAATAAAAATAAGTGATTATTTTTACTTGAATTTTAATAAATTATTTCACAATATAATAACTAAAGTACATTAATTTATTTTTATTGAATCTTTTATTTTTAATTTTTCTAAAAAAATTAATAAAAGAATAATTTATTTTGTCCATGACATTGAGTTTGTCAAATATATATAATTAATTTATGCACATTAATTATAGTTTATTTCAGTTTTTTAAGACCCGACCCGATGAATGATCTAGACTAGGAACTGGGTCAATAGATTATTGGTTCAACCACTGGATCACTTGTAACGTCCTAAAAATTGTAGGATTTAAAATAAAACAAAAACTGCATTTATTCTGATCAAATCGGATCGATTTAGGAAACATTTGGAAAATCAGCAGACAACGCGACCATGAGCATGCCCCGTGCTCGTCCTGTAAAATTAGCACGACCTCGTGTTGATTTATTTCAGAACGATACCGTGCACGACAGAACAGAAACTCGTGCTGAGATTTCACGGCACGACTTGAGGAACGACTCGTGCTCGAGACCGTGTTGGTTGAGACTATACTAACTTGCTCGATTCTATTCTTATTCATTTCAAAACAAAACAAAGAAGCAAGTAGGACAATAGAGTGAGCCCTAATCCTCATCTAGCAATGTGTTTGAGTCATTGAAACTGATTTTCTTGTGTGAAATCAATCCCAAGTGTAAAGGTAAGTGCTCTCATGCGTTCTTGGCTTAGTTCTAAGTTAAACTTATTGTTTAACCTTACTGTTTAAGAGTTGTTTAGTTGCTGAAATGATGATGGAATGTTGTGGAAGTATGAATAAGGGTTGGTGAATGTGTTAGGGTTGAAAGAGAATGATTGAATGATTGATTATGGATGGTTTGATTGTTTAGGAGGAGCTAAACGATCTTAGACCGAGAGATTTAGTCGGTGAGCTAGCGGTGGAGGCGGTGATTAGTTGCATGTATCGCGAGGTAATTGGTTTCCACTTACAATCTGTATACTTACGAGTATTGAGTAGTTTCATAAGTGTTTTCCTTAATTAAGTATCATAATACTTAATATATAATTAAAGAGGAAATGAAAAGCTTAAAGAATGAGAATAAAGAATTTAAATGCTCATAGATATGTGTTATGTGTGATTAACATGTATTGCTTGATGTGATTTTGAGCTTATATTGATATGAGCATGGATTGTGCTTGTGTTTAGTATGCTCTTTGTGATTTATATGCCTATTGAATATTGTTGACATTTGGTTGACGTATTAGCATGAGACGTGCTTGGCATATATATATTGAGCATGAGACTTGCTTGATTTGGGCATACATTTGAGATTGATCTTGTAGCATATTGAATGCATATAATCATTCATTATGTTGCATGTTGTGTGTGACACTAAGCTACGGGGATTCTAGCTTGAGACACGCACCTGTCCGTTGAGAGATTCCTAACATGTCAATTGAGAGACTCTCGACGATTCTGTGATTTGTCACGATGTCAAGTGAGATGCTCGATGTCGTGTGAGCTGCACGATGCCGCGTGAGACTCGCGATGCCAGTGAGATGCCAATGGATGTAAGCCCCAAACATTCACATATGTGTGTGCATGACATTTGCATACACGAGTTATTTGACATCCATTATAGCATGTTTTCATTGTTGATTGAGATGAATGTGTGGTATATATATATGTATATATGTATTTGTGAATACTCACCCGTTTAAATGTTGAGTTGTGAATACTCACCCGTTCAAATGTTGAGTTATTTGACATCCACTTACTGAGTATTTTTGAATACTCACCCGTTTAAATGTTGAGTTGTGGTTCAGATCGTAGATAGCTGCTCTTGGACCTGCAGGTTGTTGATTAGAGGCATATCAAGATTATTTACGAAGTCCAGCTCCAATGTTTGTTCAGCATTTGTTTTGTACAGAGATGTACATATATGTATATATGTATTTTTCTTCCGCTGATGTGTGAATGATTTGTATAAATTATTTTTGGCCCAAGCTTGGGGTATATTTATATATGAGATTTTATTTATATTTGATTTTGAGTTTATTTTATTTGTTTAATTTATCAAATGGAGCAAAAATTTGGGGATATTTGTGTTTTAAATTTGAGCTCCACATCACTGGTTAGACCGAATAAATAATAATTAAATAAAATAATGATTAATTATTGTAATTTAAAGTAAAATAATAATTAAAAATAATTAAATAACAAAAATTCTTTAAACTAATAAGTGCAATTTTTTTACAATTTAGATAATTCAAGCTTAAAAGTATTTTTTACATAGCATACAGTGTAAATATTTAATTAAAGTTACACTGTCAAATTTTCCTTTCTTTAACAAAATATTTTATAAAAAAATGACCACATTGTTGAATAATATTACTTATCAATAAAATTATGAATAAGTGTCATCACAAAATGATATGTCAACCACTTGATCCTATAAAACTAGCAATTTACTTTTTTTAAGTTCAATTTTATCATGTCCAAAGGTCTTGTTTATTTGGGACTAAAAAACTTGAATTTAGATTTGAATTATATTTTTTGGTTAAAATTGGGTTTTAACCAAACCGACCGGGTCACCAAGTCACAATTGAACCAGCCGAGTCAATAGGTTTTAGCGGGTTAATTGCATTTTCTGTCTTTAATGTCAGCCCATACCAATTTACCAACTAGGTCGTCGGGTAGTTTTAAAACACTGGTTTATTTGATAAGAGGATTAAATTAGAAAAATTTTTAGTTTAAGGACTAAAATATAATTTTCAGTAAAAAGATACCTATTCACCAAGTCATACATTAAAAAAAATTATTTTCAGCTTCTTTCTCTAATTTAGAAAACCTACTTTTCTGTTTTTTATAGAAAAATTATTTTGAACATGTTTTCTATTTTTTTTTTTAATATTCATAGAAAACTTTTCCAAAAAAGTGGTATTATTTTCTATTACTAAATGCAATTTTAAATTTTTCACTATAATTTTAGTTTTTTAACTACATTTGCTTCTCATTGTGATGATATTAATGATCCGTTTGTTTGATAGTAAATGATTTCTTTAGGAAAATATATTTAATGTTTTGGAATTTTATTTTTTAGAATATAATTTTTAAGTATTTCACACTTAAATATTTAAAAATTTAGTAAAAATATAATTCTAAATTTTAGATAAGAAAATATTTTCTTTACAAATAATTTAAAAATAATAATTATTTTTTCATTAATTTTTAAGTTATATGCTTATTGATTTATTTTTCATTGGTAACAAATCTTGAAAAACAAAAAAATATTTTCTTAGAAAATAAATTCTTTCAACAAACAGAGCATAAGAGTATCTTCAATGTTCCCTCTAAATGGACATTTTTTACTATAAATAGTTTTTTTTTGGTTTAGACTATAAATAGTTAATCACTCAACTTTAATGCTCTTATTATCTCAATCTTTGTTTTCACCGAAAAAGTAAAGACTAAAGTTTACTAGCTAATAATGAATAGCTAGAATAATTGTTTAAAAAATGTTTTATTAATACAATTCATAACTTTAGCTTATCTTTCTCTTAATCTTTTAATTAATTATTTAAATCTTCCAATCACATTCATTCACATAGTTATATAGAGAATTATGAATAATCAAATGGTGAAACAATGAGAGATCCATCAAGTGTTTGTTCAAGCACATGATACATTTTATCTTTCTATTATCTCTATGCATGAAGATTGATGGAATTCCTTGAATATGAATCTCGAGGTTTAAGCTAGTATATGTCTGTAGAACCTTAAATTAAGAGATTATATTCTAAATATCCTTAGTCAGTCACTACTATAGGAGTAATAGGTGAATTACGACTAGCATGCTCTTTCTAACTTTGTGGGTTCGGTCTTACAAAACATAAAGGTGTTGAATATTGGTCAAAAGTCATGGATGCATATTTGGGGTATGGTATTTGGATTAGATCCATAAATGAGGACAATGTATGATTTTGAGTGATTAGTGGTTCTCATATGTAAGTCTTACATCATAGTTCTGAGATTTCAAATCTCTATGAAATTTTAGATAGATTGTTGTATTCTTTAATGTTCCTATAGCAAGTTGACAAGTAAGGGTACATATGCACTAAGTCATGTTAGAGGACATGAGAGAAGTGAAAGGATTACCCACTCTTGAAGAGATTGAAAATGTCACCGGCCAATTTATCAGTGAACTAAGAAGTATATGACCATACCCAAATGAAAAAATAAGTGTTATTATTTATCTAAGAGTTTAGTGTCACTGGAATATCAAGAAAGGAATTGACTCTATAAGAATGACTTAGTCCATTCCTTATATAATTTTGACATTTAGGGTAAGAGACAATGTGAGATTACATAAGGTCGTTTAAATGCCAACCGAATTTTCATTCGATTTGAATTGTCAGTATAACTTACTAGAGTGCATACATGACCTTTAGGAATATTTATTTTCTAATGCCAAGTTCGAATTGACCTATAAGATCACACAAAATGAATTAATTAAAAAGGACATTTTGGTATTTCGTTAGGGCATATATTTTATTAGATTGAAAAATGACAACCAACTAATATGAATTCTTTCAACTACGAATGATCCTCGAAAAGGACAAGATGAATGACTCTAATTATCTAGACTGGTCTCAAAATTTGAGAATTGTCCTCAAATAAGAGAAAAAGCTATATGTTTCGGATGTCACAGTTCCCCTTAAACCTGTTCAGAATGCTATAGTAGTTCCAATGATTCACATGTCTCATGTTAGCAACCATTGTTCTCGATCTACAAAAATAGTTTGAGAACCAGGAAGCATATAAGATTATGGTGAACCTAAAACTGATGTTCCAAGAGTAGGCTTAAACCAAGAGGTTTTTTTTACCATGAAAGCTCTTACCTTTTATAGAATGACCTTGGGTACTCCTATTAGTGCCCATGTACTGAAGATGAAAGGGTATCTTCATACTTTTGAGAGGCTAGATGTACAGGTTCCTAAAGAGTTGGCCACTAATATGATTTAAGGTCCTTTCTTAAGGCATATGATGAAATCATAATGATGTTTAATATGCATGGAATGACAAAATCAATAATGGAGCTTGATAGGATATTGAAGACTACAGAAGAGACTCTTGAGTAGAAATAAAATCCAATGCTTATAGTCTAAGAGGGGCAAATCAAGAAGAAAAAGAGGAAAGAGAAGATGAAGTCTAAACTTATGGGTCCAAAGCCTAGTGGGAGTGAGACTAAAAATCTAACTCCTCCTCCTAAGGCAAGCCACCTGAAGCTCAAAGGGAGAGAAAGTACTTGATGCACGCGTAATATGAGGGTATTTTCACACTCTACACTATATATTATGCGGCGTCTTAGCTAAATTTCCCCTAAAGATCACATTTTAAATCATAATTAATAGAAAACTTCATTTATTTTGAATGTGATGCTTTTGCACGGAATAGTTTGTATCTTTATAGATTATATACTATTTTGCATGATTTTTCATTCTTGTTTTGATAATCTATGTTGATTATTATGTGAGGTAGATATGTTGACAGGTTTGTAGCAAATTGAGAGAGAGACAAACATGACTAGTACAACATGACCAGTGTGATGACTCAGCATGGGTCATGCTGTTCATATTTCTTTCCCACAACTCCATACATGGCTTATCTGTGAGAGCACACCCATCGTGCCAAGTTTTTTGGCACAACACATGTCGTGTTTATCAACACGAGGACTGTGCTGAATTAATTTTAGCATGATGTGTGTGATGGACATGCTGATAACGTTTTGGGATAGGGCAGTAGTTCTTATAGTTCTTTAGTCATAGTTTAGGTTTATACAATATATTAGTGTTCTTTAAATGATTTTTTATGCCCCTTAGTTTAGATTTCAATTCTTGCACCTTTAGGTTCATTCCGATTGCATTTCCTTTACGTTTTCTACATTTTAATTCTGTTCTTGATGATCTTTGATTCTTGTTTATGTCTTCTTGTAGGTTTGAATTTGGTTTTGCTTTAAGATCACTTAGGTTTCAAATGTTTTATGCTTTCTTTTATAATTTCTACGACATTTCCTGTTCATTTCGAATATGTTTTATGATTTTGATTATTATTGAATTGTACTTTATGCTTTTGATCATTGCTTTATGTTTTTAATGTTTTATTTGAGGATTTGTTTAGTTTAGTAAGATGTTTCTGAGTTTTCAAGCATTTACTTTATTGTTGGATGTTGTTCACAATTAGAATTAATACAAAATTTCAATTTGATTTACATTTAATGTCTTTACATTAATCACCTCCCATTTACATTGTTTTCATTTAAGTCACTTATGTTTTTATCACTTTGATTTAGTTCAATCACATTTAATTTATTTGCATTTTAGATTAGTTGCACTTAAATTCATTTAGCTTTAGAATTAGTTAAAAAAAATCAACCTTTTAAACTCACTAGACTTCTAATAAATAATGAACACTCACATAACAACTAGCTTATTACCTAGGGTTTGATATTTAGGTCAAGTTTCTACTCCCTGTATTGCATGATTGCGTACACTTACGCATGATTTTGGCATTTAGTTTAGGCCTTATCAGTACTTGCTTCTATTGCAACCAGATTGATCATTGGAGGAAGAATTGCAAGTTCTACGTGGAAGAGAAAAAGAGGAATGGTACAAAGGAATCTAGTTCAGGTATTTAAGTTATCAAGATTAACTATTTCTATCACTTTAGTACTTGGAACTAGTTGTGGGTGTTCTGACATTTGCTTTTCAAATGTGTAGAGACAAAGAAGAGATGTTGCTTAAAGGAAGGAAGGATGAGCCTCTTCATCATGGTTTAGAGCGCATGGAGCCTCTTATTGGTCATATCCTTCATGTTTTTTAGATTTCCTTTATGATTATTGTTTAATCTTGACCTAGGGTCAAACATTAGTAATATTTTCATAATTTTCAAATATTGTTTGGATTTTAATTGTATTATTTTTAATATTAGTTATGCAAGTTGTCATTATAGCCTTGTTTATCTAAGTAATCCATTATAACATAAATACACAAGGATGAAATCCTAGATATCTTTGAAATAGTTACCTATTACATATAAAACTAAAATATGACAAAGAATTTGAATAAGTGTTTAGATTATATGAGCTAAGTTTTACGTAGAAAGATAATTATTGAAGTTGTCATCTGGTCTATATAATTTGAGAAAACCAGCACATCAAGACTTCATAGGAGAAGTGTTTGATTAATAAACGAGCTATCTTTATATTGAAATATGAGTAACAAGGTGAGGTGAATTAACAAGTCTTATACATGCAAATGTATCTTTAATAATCAACTGTACTAACCAAAAGATATTAAACCAAAGTTTGAATATAACTTAATTATATTGGAACATATTCATTTGATTTATCTGAACAAATGATGAAATAAACTATAGGGTACGCTTTATGATAAGTCAAACACTCTTCATAATTATAACAAGTGGTTGCACATTGGCTAAAATGTGCTCCAACCAAAGTAGTTTAAAACCACAAGAGATACGATTGAACCATGGACTCTAAGTTGTTCAAAGATTAAGGTCTACACTCATAAGTTGAGAAATTAATTAGTGAGCATACGAGAGTCAAAACCATCTTCTTGTTTGTAGAACTAACTCTATTCCCAAGATGGGAACAAAAGTGTTCTTGGTCATAAAAACTATTTTCTTGTTAAGAAATCATTTTCTTAAGAAGAATCATAGGAACTAGTTTCAAGAACCTCAAATTCCTATGAGGGAATGATTAGAAATAGGGTTAAGTTCATAAGTAGTTGTGGAACAAGAATCCATTACATAAGTAATTTAAGGAAGGAACGAAAGCTTCAAAGATTGAAGTGAGTATTACATACTTAGAATTTTCAATTCAATGAAGCAGTCATTTAAGTGGGCTTCTATAAAAGTAAAGATGGATATTGTGTGCAAAAGAAAGAAAAATGGAAACGTGACGTTTCACATATATGGATGTTATCCTAATTAATTGATAATAACATTTTGGCATTGCTTTAAATAATGGTTCATAAGTGTTTACTTAATTAATGACTTGTATTAAACCCAGATCATACTTTATATCTAACTTTTATGTAGATAGATTTTTTTTTCTTATTAGACTAAGTCAAATCAAAGAACCTAGCATATTCTTTGATATGTATAACTTGGATAAAGATAGTTTATCCTTAATGTCAAGAATTGAGTATATTAAAGGAAGAACTTAAGTAAAAGTCAATAAGAATCTATTTAGACTTTATCATGTATGGTGAACTATGTACAAGGATGAATATCACATTTACACATATTAAAAGTATTGTGAGATCACAACATGATTAAATAGTAGTGTCATAAGTTGAAAAAAACACTTAAAGTGTGAGAGTGTAATAGAATCAACTACAAAATTTTACATATTACAATAAGTTTAGCTATAGAGGAAGTTGTGGATTAAATAATTTATGTATTTTCTTAAGAGTGATCCCATTTATCCTACTTTTATTGGAAATTTTTTATGACATAAATGAGGTAAATGCACAGACAAAGGAGTCTTGATCATATCCTAAGTCCAAAATAGTACTCAAGAATTATCACTAAAGAGTGATAATTCCAGATCTAGTAAGATTGTTAGTGAAGATGATGCAGCTGATTATTGATAGTTGTGTTTGTTTTAATATGAGAGATATGCGATATCTTTCTAGTTCAAGTTTAACCCTGATTATGTCTAGTAATAGTGAGAGATTATTATTGTAAGCCCTAGTCCAAGCATTGTCTATAAACTACACCTAAATTTAAGGCAATACATTCTATCTTTATGTTATCTCAGTGCAAAAAGATTAATGGAATTCCTTGAAAATGAATCTCGAGGCTTAAATTGGCATATGTGAGACATACATAACTAAGACCTCAAAGCAAGAGATTATATTCTAAATATCCCTAACTATTCACTACTATAAGAATAGTAGGTGAATTAAGACTAAGATGCTCTATCTTACTTAATGGGTTCAATCCTACAAAACACAAGAGCATTAGATGTTATTTAGAAGTCATAGATACATACTAGGGTATGGTATTTGGATTAGATCTGTAAGTGAGAACATTATATAGTTTTGAGTCATTAATGGTTCGCATATGCAAGTCTTACATCAAAGTTCTTAGACCTAAAATCTCTATAAACTCTAGACGGATTATTGTATACTTTAATTCACGCCTAATATAGTCGTAACAGGGTAACAAGTATGGGTATATTATGTATACACTAATTCATTTAGAGAGCATGAGAGAAGTGAAGGGATTATTCACTCTCAAGGAGAAAGAAAATGTTACCATCCACTTGATCAATGAACTGAGAAGTATATGGCCATACTCAAATGTAGAGCTATTAAAAATTAACATGACATGATTACACAAAATGACAAGACATGCTCTAACTAGGGTTTGGGTTTTGCATAAATTAGTTTGTGTAATAAATGTGTAGACCTATTTATGACACTCCAAAATAAATGTTTTTGTGTCATAAATGTGTCAACATATTTATGACACGATTAATCCATTTAAAAAATAGGTAATCATGTCGTATATTAACACGACACGCTTAAAGGCACACATCTGACCGATTTAAATACTAAAAATAACAATTATTAAAAAATGCATAACCCAAATAACCTAATTATAGTTGTTCGCAGCTTTACGGTCTACACAAATTACCCTAACCAACACTAACCCTAATTCCTTAACCAACTCATGCAACCAAAAACTCACCCTTTCCCTTACAAGTCATTACCTCCACTCTTCTTTACCTTTATGCCCTCACCAATCATCATCAATCCTGACCATCAACCCTCCTTCACTCTTACCATCACTGCTCCTCACCACCCTGTCAGCTCACCCTCATCATTAACTCTCCTAACCACCTCGTTGGCGTGCCCTCACCTTCACTGCTCCTCACCACCTCTCTGGCTCATTATCACCTTCTAAGTATGATTTATCTTCAATCTCACAACTCTCACTCACCCCATACTCTCTCATCTCTCTATAGTCCTCGTTCTCACGCTTATGGTTCTCTCTTTTGACAATGTCTCTCTCTGCACACCATCATCTCTCTCCCCCTCTCGATGTCATAACCAATTTCTATCTTTTTTTGTGGTAGATTTCAGGCTGGTAGTTTTATGTTTAGCTACTCTTTTGCTTTTGGTAGTTTTAAATTGTATTTGTGGATTTGTTACTTTTAGGTTTTGGAAAATGTAATTTAATGCTAAAATTTATTTATAGATAATTATTTATTAAGTATTCAAATAATAAAATTAAATGTGCATTATGTTTAGAGTTATCTTAATTGTCAGAATTGTTATTTTCAGGCAATGTTAATAAGTCTTGGTTGAATTAAAAGGCTGAGCTTGCTGGTTAAGAATGCAAATGGTTCCTCATAAAATTGAATTTGAATTTAAATATGGAGAAAGGATATATAATGGGGGATTGTATTTAGAATAGAGTGCATTTAAGATAGGAGAAAGAGAATCCATGAATAGTTTTTACAATTATTTGTGTCGTGTTGCGTGATGCGTCTTGCAAAAATGTAAGACTCGTTTTTTAAACCATAATTTTCAAATAAATATCAACTTTTAACAACCATTTATCTTTTAAAATAGGCTTTTCATAAAGCAAACCAAATAAGAAAGAAGATGATATAATTAATACATGTATTTACTAAAAAATTCAGGCCAAAACTATTTTCAAATATACACACATACGAAAGCTGTAAAAAGGTATAAAAATACAAACCAAAATTTATTAAACATATGTACAAATATGTACAACTACAAAACCAAAATCTTAAAATTTTAGAACCAAAACCTCAAAATTTTGGAACCAAAACATCTGAACTCGTATCGCTAAACTCTCACTCCACTGCGAATCACCAAGCCCAGCAGCTATCTACGATCTGCACAATATCCAAAATCACACACACATGTGAGTATTTACATACTCAGTAAGTGCTTTTACAAACTTACCAAAGTATTTCATGCATAAGTAATTATTTCTTAATACGATTTAAGTATATTATGAGATAGGGATAATTGCCCTATTAATTTTCTACTCAAATCTGTAATTTATTTCTGTTTAAAAATTTGTACAACATGTTTTCCGGGTGGCACGTCATCAACCTACAAAAAACATCTCTGGCACGAGCTCGTGGACTCTGAAACGGTCACAAAACAAGGACGTGCTGACTAGCATGATGGGCGTGCTGACCTACAGAAATGCTCATCTTACTTTCAATTTTCATGCGCAAAGACAGCAAACATGTTTCCCAATACCTAGTAATTAAATATAACATATTGGATACCCTATCTACAGTACAAACACTCCATACTAGCACATCATTATTAAATGGTGTACAAATACATGTTTGCACTAGATAAACAAGCCACACATGCCTTAACCATTGAGCACAAGTACTCACATATATCTTAATCTCAATATTAACAGCAACCACAACAGCAGTAACCATCAAAATACAAATGAATGTATTAAAAAATGCAAATGAGATGCAAATGTGATGCCAATGCAATCATATACAATATGCCCCAGAGTTCTCTTTTCTCATTTTCTTTTTCTCAGCCCCATACCGGCACTGAGCTCTCGCCCGAAATATCCTCGGTCCCAGACAGACATCAAGATCCCTCTTAAAATAATCATCATCGGGCCCAGCCCGACATTGAGATCTCTCTTGAAATCATCCTCAGGCCCAACCTAAGATATCACGCCCACGTGTCACACACAATGCTAATGTTACATTTGAATGAATCAAATGCATTTATTAAGGCCACTTTGTCAAAAAAGTAAAATGCACCATAATCTCAAATTATTGCATACTCATTATCAAATCCAATCACATGCTTTCATATCTCTCAAAGTTCATAAGCACATAGCAAATATGAATATCAAAGGAAAGAACATAATCATGTCATCATATCAACACATCATCTCAATCATGCTAATATAAGATCATTTTAGAACAAAGGTTCATAAGCCAAGCTTCTAATGTTCATAAGAACATAACACATATTCCAATCATAATCACATTAAGAATCCATATCCATAAGCCAATCAATCTCACATATAAGCATATATATATATGAATAGAATCAAGCTAACATATCAATCAAAAGCACATATCAATGATGAGCACCCAAGTTCATTTAAGACACATATTAGCTACCATCTTAACATATTTACATCATTCTCGAGTATGATTAACCATACAGATGCAAGACCTACAATGGTAAGTGTAAACGACACTTTCCTCGTAAATTTGCAAAGTCGAGCTTGTGGCTCAACTCCAATCTGATTCGTAACGATTTGAATTTCCTATAAACAAATACCATACAAGACTGTAAGAACTTATTTCACTTGTATAAATCAAATTCTAGCCTTAATTAAACAAACTCCTTAGTTTCCTCTCTTAGGTTCAGTCAATCGATTCCTCTTCTATCCATTCTTTTCATGTTTTCAGCATCATAATTCATTCTTATGAGTTCAACCAAATCAATTTCAGTTAACTATCATCATTCAACAGGTAACTTAATTTCTTTCCATCATTACCAAAATTCAAAGTCCTATAACTCATAGTTGTACTCTTAATATAAAGTTCACATACTTTCCTTAGTAGGTTTATCACTTCAATTTTGGAAAGAATCAGTTCCTTCTTGCTCTCAACCACTCCAATAAGTTTTCTAGGGTTTTCTTACAGGTTTCTCTTGAAGTTTCAACTCTATTCGTACTCTATTCAATGAAACAATGTTAACTGATATTCTATTTTAAAACTTGCCTAATCAACATGACCTCAGCACGAGTCCTGTTCCAAGTCCTGCCCTACTTTTTTGGCACAAGATCATTCTAACATTTTACAAAAATGATGAGGATGTCCACTGGCACAGTCGTGCTCCAACCAGTGATCATCTACTTCTTTTAGCGACTTTTTTATTTTCATTCTGATTCAATTATGTTTTAATCTATTTTCCATATAGATTAACTCTAACAATTTCTAGGGTGTTACAATTCTCCCCTAAGGAAATTTTATCCCTAAAATTTGAATCGGCTAAACTCAAAATCATTTCTAAACTTACTTAAGTGTACTTTAAGTTAAAACTTAAACTTAGCTTAAGTATGCACTTAGCTCATAGAATAGTAAACATTACAGCAAAGATCAAACTCACCTGAACTCATCAAGCCTCTAACTCTAACCCTAGAAACAAATACAGATACTACTGTCGAATATCACTCTCGACCTCCCAAGTAGCTTCCTTAGGTGAATGAAAACTCCATTTCACTAGTACCATAGGAATCTCCCAGTTCTATAACTGTCTCATCTGTCGGTGCAAAATCTCAATAGGCTCCTCCTCGTAAGATAAGTCCTCTAATATCTCCAACTCTAGTGCTCTAAGTATATGACTCATATCAGATCGATACTGTGACGCCCAAATTCGGATAACATTTCATAATTTATTTATTAATTTCTTCAAGAAATGACATCCAAACTCAAACGACATTTGTATTTATAGAAAAATATAATTTAAAATAAAACCAAATTAAATAATATTAGAGGGATAAAATTTAATTCATTTAAATTTAAAATTTAATTCATTTGTATTTATCAAACCGGTTTACAGAGTTTAAGCAAAACCAAAACTCAAATACATCATAGATTTATACAATACATTAAAGGTTATGAAATAAATAAACACTGAAAAATTTTACATAAATCATAACCTTTCAAAATACATTGCATTATGTTTACTTATCATGTACAAGGAAAATTTGATACACCATGCACTGCCCACCTTCGATATTCGCACAATTACGCACTAACTTGAGCCACAAGAAACCCTAACTTCTTTTATCTGCCGAGCGAAACAGACATAAAATATGTGTGAGTTATAAAACTCAGTAAACAACAATGCCTTAGCAGGCCAACTTTCTTTTTTCTATCAATATATTAGATATATTTATAAGAACTAGTCAAACACAAGTAAATAATTAAATTTTAAACTTTTATCATTCATATGAGTTTAATATTTAATAATCATATATTCATTTTATTTCAAATTATACATATTTTCATAATACTAAACAAGATTATAAACTTAGTTTTCTTAAATTATTATTATTTAATATACCTAAGAG
>CANYCX012562137.1:0-10826 GCA_948193385.1 Breynia disticha f. nivosa | reverse complement strand
TGAAAGGATCAAGTGGAAGGAGAAGTAAATATGCGGATATTTTTGTATTTGACAACTTCTAAAAATCTGCTCTTCATTTGCGCAAATATAAAGGCAAATGGAAAAAGATAAACAGAAAGTTCTTGATTTACTATGATTCATTGTATAAGATGTAAAATAAACAATCAAAATACAATTAAAAAATCTCCTCTGCAAATTAAAAAGTAAAACAAATTTTTTATAATAAAAAAAATAAAATTCATACATAATGTCATTAATCCATTTTTTTATAAAAAGCTCAGCCCAAAACTCCATCTCTTTACACAGACTGTACTGTTCACTTTCTTCAACAAAACAATCATCTTCCTCCAACCATTCGGCAACCTCCATTGACATTCAACCAATTTTTTTTCTTATTACTTCACCACCTAAACAAGGAGCGAAATCATCATCTTTGATGAAAACATTAATTAACTTTGACCTTCAATCAGACAAATCATACAAAAAAACCGATTTAACTCCGGTAAACCTTTAATTGCAGTAACAGCCCGGTCTAGATTCGTCCCTATAGACGTGCTATAATGTACTATTTACTATTCAATATCATTATTTGTATTATAGACATTACAAAAACTGAATTTGTGTCATTTGTATGATCAAAAATTGAACTATAACCAAACCAACAAACAAGTACAAAAACAACAAAAACAGAAACAAGTACAAAATATTTTCTACATATACAACAACATTTACTTATATTAACAAACAAATATTACATTGCAGAAGAAAAATAATTCTTCAAGAACAATGAAACATTTCTCTTCATAACTTGTAAAGTTTTTTCAAGTCATAAACATGAAGAGAAGATCACCATGGTACAAACCTATCCATTAACAAGCAGACAGTAGCTTCGGACATAGTTTCTCTATGAGCTACTTTTCCATTCTTTTCATGCACTTCCTTCTTTCCTTCTTCTTCTTCTTCTTCAACTTTTTTAGCTCTGAACAACAATGACTTTCTAGCTTTAACCTTCTCTTTCAGCTTTTCAACTTCACTACTCCATATCTCCGCAACAGCAGACATTTTCTTTTCCAGTTTTTGTTTATAGTTTAATGTAGTATGGATGGTGAAAGAAAGCTAAGGAAAGGGAGTTATATATAGAGAGATAGAAGGTAATAATATTGGTTGGTTTTGGACATAAAACCTGTGGAAATTTGTGGGTTTTGACTTTGGTGGTGGCAAAGATAATTTCTGGAATTGTGGCTGCCCCTAGAAAATGTTAAAACTAAGGGTATAAAAATATAAGACGTGGAGTTTCTTGAAGGATATTCCAAAAGAGAGAGAGATTGAGGTGTTAGCGTTTCATACGTTTCCTACATCAATCAAACACTTGTATAGATTTGTCACATCATATGGATCGTATGAACGAATAAGGAGAGGCCACATTGGTTTTGCCATACGTTTTGGATTAAGAAAGGTAAAATTAGGCTCGAAAATTAATCATTTATAATCGAGCATGTTCGTGAATAAAGTGACACTTGACTTCAAAACTCACAAATATAATGATTTAATAATCATGAATAAACTAAATTAGATATTTAATTTATTATATTAATATGTAATTTTATATTTTTTATTTTTCAATTAGGTCTATAATTTATGTAAAATAAATTAAGATTAAAAAAAAATATATTTTAATAACATATATAATATATTATAATTGGTGAGGTTAGAAATGTTAAGGAAGAGTGATATTTATGTTGGTTTGGGAGGATATTTGTGATGGTGTGTGGTTGATGTTGTTTTATAGATGTGAAGTTAAAGATGGATGAGTTTGGCTTATAAATGATGGAAAGAGTGTTCAGAAGTGGTTTTGTTGGATGGGAAAGAAGAAAGATATTTTATTATGAAAAAATATTTGTGTATTATAAATTTGTATTATATATTTCATATATTTATATTTAATATTTTTTTTACTATATTATATTTATATTTACAATAAATTATTTTATTTAATAATATTTCCCATCAACATCACAATTTCGCTCAAGCAAGGCTTATCGCAATCATTCTCCATAATTACACAAACTCATATCTATTCAATTCATTCATGCCTCATCACATGACAACAAAATCGAGCCACTCATCTCAAGCTTTGACTTACCAAATCATAATAGCACATTTTAACTATTCAGACGTGTACACAAAAATTGAATTTGTGTTAATTTTATCGTATCTAATCGTATATTTATTCGTGTTATTCGATCAAAATTTGTCAAACCTACATATACATAAAATCAATAGTTTATACATTTATCTTGGTTTTCACTAAGCTTAGAACCATCTTAGTACTGGACCTCGCTCTTGTTCTCGATTTTGGTGTCCTAATCACACAAACACACATGCATTGAGGTTTTCTACTTTATTTCTCATCAATTTCCATCTAATTTTAAAAAAAATCCCAATTTAACATACCTTTTTACTCAAAGTCTAACTATGCTTTAGTTCACATTTCTCCTTCGCCTCCTTTACCCCTAGCAATCACCAATTTCACATAAACCTACCCATTTCAACAAATCACATTCTATTTTTCCAAAACCCTAACACATAAACCCATGCAAAAAACGAAATGGTTTAAAGAGAGAGGAAGCTCTTAACTTTTGTGAAATGTGCCTACCAATCAAGGTTCTTCTAAAACTTTGATCGAAGCCTGTGAGAAGTGCTTTTAAAAAAATGAGCCAAATTTAAACAAAAAATTAGGCTTGCTTTGTAAACAAGTCGGGCCTGAATAATGAAAAGCTCAGCTCGGCAAAGCTCGCGAACAACCTCGTTTAAATGTTTATGAACAAGCTCGTGAACAAGCTTGTTTAAGTGTTCAAGAACAGACTGGTTTATGTTTTGCAAAAATGCTCGTTTAAGTGCTCGTAAACAAGCTCATTTAGTTTATAATACGTGTAGCATAGTAAATAATTTATTTTATAGTTTGTAGTATTTTTAAATACATAATTTGTAAAATATTGGTTTAAATGATGAAGTTTGAGTACATTTTGTAATATTAGTTTATGATGAACCTGGAGGCGTAGAGAAAAGAAGTTGTTCTTTTCTCTGAACGTGAAACTGATTCGCATTCCTTACTAAGGTTTCCTAATTTAACCCTTTTGTATCAATGGAGAACTTTCTTATAAGTCCTCGAAGATGACAAACTTATTGTCATTCAGTCCCGTTTAGTTAGTTTAGTCTTGGGTGGACCCTTGACTACTAACAAAAAGTGTTTTAGGAAAGTTTCTCTGAAATTTAGAATGAAGAGGCAAATCTTGCCTTTTACACTTTTCAGTTTTGGCTTTTTTGCAATTCGACACAACTATGTTATGAAATTTACACGGCCCGTGGCACTTTCTACGCCTCCGTGTAACTTGTCACTCCCTTGACAGACTCTCTGTCCAATATTAATGTTTAACATGTATTTTATATGTATTTCTTCATCCTCTAATTTTTCTTTTGATTATTTTTTATGCCAATGCATAAATATTCATATGCACACAATAGATAATGAAATGATATAATGTAAAGTTTTGGTTTGGTTTCCTTTTTGTTTGTTTTAAAGTATAATGTTTAACAATATTCATATGCACACATTGAAAGTTTTCGTATTGGAATCGATATCAAATTATATTTGGTTGTTTTGTGATATAATTTCATGTAATGAATACTGTCTTTTCTAATTTATTTCTTAAAAAATTAATGTATTTTTTATATTTGCTAAAATAATATCATTTTGAATTTTGATATGTTATAATTGAATAATAATTTATTTTTAGAAAGAAAAATCTGTAATCCCCGTACTGATCCAAATTTGTTTGTATTGGACTAAAATTTCCAAATATCGAAACAATTTAGAAAGATAAATCTCCAATCTCCATATTGATGCCCAACACTTAAGATAAAGACGAGACGAAAATTTTATTTTAACAAAAGTTTCCAAATATACAAACTATTTTGTTCTGAAAAATAAGACAAAGACAAGACGAAAATTTTATTTTAACAAAATAAAACAGATGTTTAAAATTAATCCCCAAAATTTAAGATGGTACAAGAATTTTTAAATTTCCAAACCAAATTGTAGCATGACAACCGAAAAAAACTACCTGTGTATACCATTCTTTTATAGACGGAAAGAGTAGATGACTAACAAAAGCTGAGTCGTGTCTACCTGTCCAATCTCAATGACAAGTTTGTGGAGCACAGCAAGATGCTCAGTAAATATTAAGCTTTTCAACCATATTGCTCTCACAATCGCCCAAACAAACCCATCTCAATTTCCAAAAAGAACAAATTGCTCGGGTACCAATATCTATTTGCTCAAGAAAAAGTAATAAGTTTCTATTTTATAGAACTGATCCGTAGTTTGATCTCGAGCGACTGCATCTTCAGAAATATCAGCGAAACATTTCTAAGTTGGAAGAACAGGAGTTGGCTGAGACAAGCAGTAATGACCATAGAGTTTGCAACATAAACTAGCTTTGATTAGCTGTTGCATTCTCCGACATCAGTGACTTTATTCTCCTACTGAGATCCGTCATCACATCTACAATAACTTGTTTCTTCTGAATTCTAAACTGGATGGCCAACTCGGTCGAAGCAGAAACACTCTGTTTCAACAAGGCTTCGTCGTCCATTATTTTGGTGGGGAAGTGCTCAAGTGCAATCACACATAACGCAATGACTGTTCGGAAAGCAGCTATTTCGTTTCCAATTCCGAGTGGTGCAGCAGCAGATAAAGATTTGAGTGTGTTCAAATCATGTGTTTTCACCTTTTCCATGTCACTTGAAAGCATTACTCTAAGCGCGGCCAATAACCGTCCCTCTACAAGTTCCTCGCCTCCAATTTTAACCTTATAAAAGATAGTAACAATAACAGTTAATTCAATTGAAATTCAAGAATGCAAAATCCAATTTGTTTGAATGCAAAATCAGGAAAACTGACCTTCAGATCAGCAGTTTCTCCATCTAAGTTCAACTGGGATAAAAAGAGTTGCTGCCATGGGGCTGGACAAGAGAATTTTGGCGTAGGTACCCCAACCGCAATGCTTGCAGCATCCAAAAGAGATCCATCGTATTTGAGCTCAATGCAGTCATAAGGATTCGATGTGATCACAAATCCATAATCTAAAAGAAAAAGATCATTGCTTAAACATCCATAATTAAGTAATACAGGATCATTTGGGTTGATGGAAGTTTCAGCCACAACCTGATCAGAAGAAAAGAACAAGATATTATTACCAAGAAAAAAGTTTGGTGTAAATACGTTTGAATTCCTGACAAGAACCGACGGAGAATGATGCGAAAGAATTAAATGGCATTATATTTTGAGACCATAAGGACCAAATGTTATCAGATTTCAAGAACCCAAACCCAAGAACCAAATGATATCATTTCTTATACTGAGAATATCATTTTGTAACTCAAAATGTCATTCGCCGTTAGTCTTGACTAACGACAATTCATTAAATGGCTAAATGGGTTCTTTTGAAAAGATAGGAATGAAAATGGGATAATAAACATAACCTCAGGGAGCCTAATTTACTCCAAAAAAGTTTTTATCTATCATGATTGATAACAAATTATAAAACAAAACTGATAACCTGCCTTTATCGTTGTATTTGCACTGCCTGGGTCCTCTTCTTGAACAATTTTTGCATTAGGATTGAAATTATGATTGCACATATCGATGAGAGGAAGCATCATGGGAATATCGATACGAGTCCCATTTGGGAGCCTTTTTCCGTATAAACGGAAAGCTCTTGATGAAACTGCAGACATTGCCCATCCTAATGATGATGCATCTACATCTTGGCCTACAAAAGGATGGCCATCTGGTCTCAAATCCTTTAGTGCATGCTCCACTTCTTTCTCAAATTCAAGCAAAAATCTACATCTTTTATTTACCTAGCATGAAATGGAGGCACCTGTTATCTTCAAAGTCAACTATTAAAATCAATAATTTCTAGAAAACAAAAAAATATAAATTATCGATGATCCAAGACCAAGAACACAACCTTGGCCAACATCGTGGATGAACTAAAGAGATATGAAACTTCAATAGATATGGAAATTGTGAACATTCGAAATTGTGAACATTCACGGCTTTCTTTTTTTTTTTAATTCAGAGAATTTTAAATAGCTCTTGAACTACTGAAAATTCAATTCAGAAGCTACCTCAGGCTCTTCGGCTAATTGACATACCTGGTGAACAATAGGTGCATACTGCAAGTTCTTTATATCGTCTCCAGGGAAAAAAATTGGTACAGAATAAGTTTCTGGAAGATTGCTGATATATGGCCACCAGAAAGATCCAACCTTTGCTCTTTCTTGCAGAAGCTTCAAACCCAATTTCATTGCCCAAAGTTCCTCTGTCAAATGCTCTCATATGTCCAGTTTACTCATATTCAAAAGTGTAAACAACCTAACTTACAAAATGTGGAGTGATCAACCTATATGAAAAATTAAGCAATAATCCTTTATGTACAACACAATGGTAATGTCCCTACTCTAAAAAACTTTGAAATATAGCTGACAGACATTGAAGAATGTATATTACAGCTATTATTCCAGATACAGTGATGCACAATTTCTAAGTGGTACAATCTCCGCATACCCCAAATGAATCCATCAGGCTTCCACTTTGAATAACTCACACTAATTTTCCCACAATAAATCACCAAGCAACCAAATTCCACTAAAGCAATAAGCTTTCAAAAAATCCACATTAATCAAACAAAGGCAGAAACACATACCTGGAACTTTTTCAGCCAAATTATGCAGAAGTGAAGTAGCGACGTCATCGAGTTGAGAAGGTAGAAACTTGAGAGGAATGTGATGAGGTAATGCAATAAGGTGAGAACCCTTTGTGATTTGTTGAGTGGCAATGATTCCAACACCATTTTTTCCATTCTCTGAAATGTTCAGTGCTTGGTGGACAAACCCGCCTTCTCTCTTAACCCATTTAATAAGGTCTGGTGGATCTGAAACTATGCGCGCAGGATAAGAGGATGTAACAGTAGCTGCGCATGTTAGAGTACGACACTGTGTTAGTGAGGCCGTCTTCCAGATTCCCATCGCTTCCACCCTCGCTCCAACGCAAGTGGCGCAGTGTTATTCGTTTAAGATTTTATGGAGGGATAAGTTTGGAGATATTAACTTTTTTTCTTTCTTTTGAAAACAACTGATCTAAGAAGCCTTTCATAAAACTGAAAATTAAGTACTAAAAAATTAACTGCTGAATTTTAAGTATTAAATATTTAATTTATTAATAAAGACTGTTTGTTTTTAATTAAAAATTAAATACTGAATTTAATTAATTTTTTTATAAATATAAATGACAAGTAAATGAATTATTATTTGAAATTTGTACAAAATATCAAAAATATAAAATAATTAAAAAATGAGAAAAGTAGACAAAAGTATTAGAAATATTTATTTCATGAATGCACTAATTGAAAATAAAATAATTGAGCACGTATGTGTATTAAATTTTTTTTATTTTGGGTTTTCAATAATAATGAAATTATAAATAACATTTTTAAAGTAAGCTTTTTATTAATGGTGATAGTAATAACATTATTAATTTACTTTTTTAGAGCCATAACTTAATAATTATTAAAAATTATGTGAAAAAAAGGCATTACAAAATAAATACATGAAATTTATTTGTTAATATTTCAATAAATTTTATTATAAAAAAATTAGTTATTAACATATAATTATTAATGAAAAATATGGAAGTGTTAATTACTTAATGTATTAAGTTAAAAATTTTGACTTATAAAATTAACTGTTTTTCTAACTTAATTGGTTAAGTTAAGTAGATATCTTTTTATGTTATCAAACGCACTTAAAGTAATTAAGTACTTAATATTTTAAATTAAGCACTTAATTGACGTTATCAAACAGGCCATAAGTGTAAACCAGCCAACTCTTTTTTCTAAAAAAAAGGGTGTGGGTAAACCAGCCAACTCTAGCCGAACTTTTGGAGAGTTCAAGGTCGACTACTTTAAAATTTGATGAATGCCTGACTACTTTAAAATTTTATGAATGCGTGTTTGAGCAGAGTATTTTGCGAAACTCAAAATTTTGTTCAACCACGATTAATTTAAAGTTCGAAGTTAACGAGCTGATTTACGAACTTTTTGAGTTTAATTAAACAAAAACTAAATTACAATTTTGTTGAACAGTGAAAGAATTACTTAACAAGGAAAGAGTGGCAGCGGCCAGCAACAAGTAGAGGTCTAGAAAGCAGCGGCCGCGAGAGTCGATACATGTATGGGGGTAATGCCATTCCTTGTGCACAATACTAGCCCTCTTATCACAAGGCACGACTTGTCACATGAGCATGTTGTAGACTGACCACTAATTACAATCTTAGGTTTATCCTTAGATTGATTAATTTCTGTCCTAATAACACAATCATAACCACAACTATTCACAGCTTACAAAGCCATTAAACTAACTAAAGTAATCATTCATTCCTTCTCCTTATATTCATCACAGTCACAATAATTCTTACTCACATACATAATTATATAATGTCACAAATGTGCTTGTGTGTACCCCATAGTACCTAACATGTATATGAATGCATTATTTAATTCTCCGTCACGTATTTATACCCCTCAATACCCCGAAGTTATGATATTTGCAGAGGGGTTGAACTCACTCTTATTGAATTGGTAACTACACACTAAGAATTACATTTTACGAAGGAGCTTTGCCATTCAGTACTAATACTTTGCACTCCTCAGCGCTTATTATTTGTTTCCCTCAGAACCATATCTCATTTGTATCCCTCGGTACCCTAAATCAAGTGTCATTAGAGGAGTAATTCTCACTCTAAGATATTGCACTCCTCGGTGCCCATTAATTCTAGTGCACCCCTTGACATCGCTATATGATTATGCACCCATCATTACCCCTTATAAATGATATGCACAATCATATTAATATATGTTTGTTTATTATTCAATCAACATCAGTTCAACTCACATTGTGATACAAACTTAATCAGTATCACTCCTACTTATGAGATTCAACATTCACCAAGATCATATTCATTTAATTTTGCATTTATCATTCACTTGCTTATTTCAACTATAGCAATGACATCATTTACCATGACCAATGATATAAGTTAAGCAAATCATATTTCAATCATCCATTTACACATTTAACCATATCACAAGAGTTTATTTAGTTCATTAATTACACATGTTTAACCGTACAAAATACAATCATTAGATAGATAAGTGCAATGCATAACACTTACCTCAAAATGCACGCTAAGATAGAGGATCCGACCTCTGCTAGGATTCCTTTATCGGTTCTCTTCCTCCAAACATACACAAGGTATCACACTCATCAAATATATTTCTATTATCTAGGGTTTTTACCCATAATCTGACCTCATCCTTTCTCCTTTCTATCCTCATTACTCTCGCTTGTTTTTCTTAAAACTCATGTCATAAATTCATAATAATACACATCTCCACCCTCTCTCTACACTCTTAACTCTTACCCAACCCTTCCAATACATTTGTCATACTCAATTTCAATAATATTCAAAACATCCAACTTCAACCCTAGTGAACTACAAAACTAGGGTTAGAGAGGATTCTTACCTTGAGTTAGGTAAAATACCAATGTGGGGACTTTTCGATGCCATGTAGAGGTGAGTTGGAGTGGGTTTTAGGTGTGGTATAGGGCTAGAGCCGAGTTTGTTTAAGTGAGTGATAGAATGAACCATAAATGGTTTTTTGTGGTCTATTTATAAACTGAGCATTTTAACGAGCAACATGCCCTCGCGACACGACCTTGTTAGGGGACCATGTTCCACATGCTTGGCTTACATGATCAACAACAAAACCCATGTTGCAATTGTGCCAATTACTTTAACTCACTCGTCATCCAACATGACCATCGTGGAAAGTGTCATAACCTCGTGTAGCCTCACCTGGAACCATAGTGTGACTCACACGACGCGTGCTAATGACCATAGTCCTCATATTGGTTACTGTTGGACCAAAGGTGGTTAACAATGCAAATCCGCTCTAAGTTTTGATATGATTGAAAACTTTGTGAATTTAATAAATGTAGCTTGTAGGTTAAAAGGCGAAATTTGAGAAGATAAATGTTGGTGACAAATACTAACTGAGGAAACACTTAAGTAAGGTAAAAAACAATCAAGTAAGGAAAATATGGGTGGTACCAGTCGACTGGTATAGATATCAGTCGACTGGAGTTTTGGAAAATCAACAAGGAGGCTAGCTACGGCTAGTTTGGGGACCACAACCCCAAACCAGTCGACTGGGAAGGAAACCAGTCAACTGGTTCAGACCTCTGCCGCCAAAACAGAACAGAAATCTTCAGAATGATGTGGGAAGATCAAAGGACAACTTTTTGGAGATTTCAAATTTGAATTCAAGTGCAGGTAAGTCGACTTATGTGTTTGTTAGTCGACTGATTTGTTTTACAGGACAAACTAGTCGCCTAGAATGGAGACTAGTCGACTGAAGGTCGGGCTTTTGGGATTCTGGAAGTCGCTGGAGTGCAAACCAGTCGACTGAGAAGTTTGCTAGTCGATTGGAAGGACCAAATACTCAAGTGCAGAGTAAACCAGTCAACTAAAATGGCTGACAGTGGCACGAGTTGACTTGGAATAAGCAACTTAAATTGAACCAAGACAAAGTACAACGGGCAAAAATACAAGAGGACATATAAATAGAAGCAAGGAGAGAAGAGAGAGAATAACACAAGCATTCAAAAGCATCCATCATTGTTATTCAACCTAGAGCTCT
>CANYCX012561692.1:0-49015 GCA_948193385.1 Breynia disticha f. nivosa | reverse complement strand
CATTTGGAGAAGGATTGTGCATAAGTCATTGGAAAAGAGACATTTTATCCATCCCGCCCAAAGCTAAATTGGATAGCATGTGTATATAATTAGCTTTAGAAAGTTGTTCTCTAGTTTTTTCATTTTCTATAACAAACTTATAGTGGAACTTGTATATATATTGATAACATATTGTACAAAAATTCATTGAATAAATATACAGTATACAACATTCTATCATTGTTGTGTTAAGGATTCTATCTCCAATACAAATCCAGTACAATAGAAACTCTGCTATAGATAGAATTCCATCTATTTTAAATTTGAAATCGTACAATCCTTATATATACCTTTTGAATCAATGAAAACAATGTTAAGCCTTAAATACATTACATGGTATCAGAGCACCATTAAATCTCTTAACTGAGTTTCTTCCTTTTCCTCACGATAGCAATGTCATCGTGTACCATGACCCCATCGTAAAAAATAACCTCTGCTTTTATTTATATGGACCCGTCCAGCAGATGCACATTCATACCAACCATTACGATTCCACTCAAACTCACTTCTACCAACAACTTATTGTGGCGAGCTCAACTCTTTCCCATCCTGCGTGTACAAAATCTCATTAGACACGTTGATGGTAGCACACCTTATCCTCTATCGATGATCAATGACCAACTGAATCCTGCCTTGGTTGTCTGGTTCAAACACGATCAACTTGTGTTGAGTCAGATTGTGTGCTTTATCTTTGAAACCTTGCTCCTTCAGATTGTTGGTGCAGAAACAACCCTAGAAGCTTGGCGTCACCTTGTTGATACTTATGTTTTCAGCTCTCGTACACAAACTCGTAGTCTTTGCGAACAACTATGCTCCCTCTCACAAGGTTTTGATTATATCTCTGCTTGTATGTAAAATGCAAAATCTATTATTCATCATCTTGCTATTTTTATTGCACCTATGTGTTCTGATGATCTAATTGATTGGATTACTGCCAGTTTGGGTTCGAATTATCGCCTTATTGTTGGAGCATTACATGCCTGTCATGACATTATCATCTTTGATGATTTATTTGGCCTTCTCCTCATCAAAGAATTACAGTTGAAACACGATCAATAAGCCTCTACCACTATCAATGTTTCTACCAATGTCAGTCACTCTACCAAACCTGACATATACTCAACATCGGTACCACCTCATCTAGTCGGCAATTTTGTTCATTCTCAGTTAGTCTACAAATCTGACATATACTCCACATTCGTGGCTCTCGCCCCTGTAATCGAGGAGGTCGCTTCCGCGGTTGTGGGCATTGTCAGTATATTTCTCATACTCTATCTCCACATTTCAACCTTAATATTTAATGCCATACATGTTTTGGTTTTGGTCACATGTCCAAACAATGTCCCTCTGGTCATTTTTACATTTCTCCAATAACAAATGTTGCTATTCCTTCTCCACATCGCATATCATAAAATTGGATGGTGGATTCTGGAGCCTCGCATCACCTAACATCAGACCTCGACAATCTTGCTATTCACTCAGAATATGCCGAAACTGATGAAGTCACAATTGGCAGTGGTAAAAGTCTTCCAATCTCTCACTATGGTTTGTCTTATATGATTTTCCCGAATAATGTCTCCCTTAGAATGTCTAATATTCCCCGTATATTTCATAATCTTTTATCTGTCTATGCTCTAACAAAATCTAATGATTTTTCTGTTGAATTCTTCCGTGATAAATTTCTTATTAGGGATTCAAGCACAGGGAAGATCCTATGTCAAGGTGTGAATGAGAATGGTATTTACTCTATTCCCCTAAAATCACCCACGTTCACTGGTTCTTCTTTATACGCCAATATTGGTCTCTCAACATTGCATCAGTGTCTTGGTCATGTCAACTATCAAATAGTCAATCGAATAATCAAAGACAATAGTCTTCCATCTTCAGGACTTAGAGATTCCAAGTTATGTCATGGTTGTTGTGTCGGCAAAAGTCATGAATTGTCATTTCCTACTTCATCTTTTATAGCCTCACGGCCTTTAGAACTTATTTGCAGTGACATTAGGGGTCCTTCACCTGCTAATGCTTCTGATGGATATCATTATTATTTATTGTTTCATGATCACTATTCCAAGTATTGTTGGATTTATTTTCTTAAGCATAAATTTAAGATTCTTTGTGAATTTACCAAATTTCACCATTTTGTGGAACAATTTTTTAACACAAAATTACAGTCACTTCAAGCAGATTGGGGAGGCAAATTTCAAGCAGTCATACCTTATCTCAATAAACATGGCATCTCCAAGCAAAGCTTCTGTCCTCATACTCTGTAACAAAATGGTTGTGTTGAGAGAAATCATCGCCATATTCTTGAAACAGCTCTCTTAATGATATACACCTCTCAGGTTCCTATGAAATACTGGCATTATGCCTTTGATTGTGCTAACCATATTATTAATCATTTGCCTACACCTCTACTTGATTATAAATGTCTGTATGAAGTTTTATTTGGTCATTTGCCTGATTACACCAATCATAAGGTTTTTGGTTGTTTGTGTTATCCATGACTACGTCCTTATTCTCAAAATAAATTACAGCCACGTTCTACTGCTCTTGTTTTCTTGGGTTACAGTAAAATTAATAAATGTTTTTATTGTCTAGATCCGTCCACTTTAAAAGTTTACATTTTGCGTCATGTGCAATTTAACGAACCCCAAATTTGTAAAACTCATTTTTGAATAATCAATGATTTTGGCAACCATTTTTTTCATTTTAAAATAGAGAAGTATACGAGATAGATGAACTAGAAATATAGTTTTTCAAACATTTTAACAAAGACCAATGTTGGCCACACACGAAATAATACAAATTGAAATGCAGAAGCAATGGAAAATGATTTACATGCAATGTTTGTAAATCTCATATATACTAAAATTGCATAAACATAAAACATAAACATAACCCCAAAACTAGGAGCTCGACCTTCTTCAATATTACACCACTTAGCCCTGTCGAAAAGGTAGTCCCATCACTAATCCATATTGCTCTGCACACTCAACACAAAACACACATGCACGTGAGTAACTAAATACCCAGTAAGTACACTTCACAACACTTACCAAGGTAATTTAAGCCTAAGTACTCATTGGTAAAGTATTTTAGGTGTTTTATTTGCTAGGGAGTTCATCTTATATCATTTGCTTACTTCAGATAAGTATTAGTATGTTATTCGGGTCAAAACTAGCTTTCTGGACAACATTAACGTATGTTTATCATAACCCTAACGTACATTAGTAACTTCACAAAATTTCCAGATAAGAATAACATAGTAACGTACGTTAATTGCTCATTTTTTCTTCACAAAACTCTCGGACCAATTAGACATCAATATAATTTACGTTAATATCCATCTTAACGAATGTTATTTCATTCCATAACCCATTCATGCACATTTAACTTCAACCCAACACATAGACACTTTATACACCCTTTAAAACATGGCAACTAACCCATTTAAACTCTCATTAACCACATCTTACTATTTGTTAATCATAAATCAACAAAACCAAACACAAACAAGCCACCCACGAGAATCATACCATCCACAATTCTCACCTCAAATCAAAAAAATTATTAAGTCAACATACATGACATTAACCAAGAACATGAATAACATCTTCCTATTATTCACAGGCCACTTAACCTCCAAATGTCCCTACAAATACAGAAATAATTCAACACACATATGCATGATTCATATCATTTACATCCACACTGTCATATTCCTCTTTATCATCATTCAAACACTAACCATAACATAATTCCACAAGTATAAGTTCCATAGGTTATATTAGCATTCACGATATCACCAGTACATGACCAACAAGGTCTTACTCAATCTTATAACACATACAAGAGTAAACAATAACAAACAAGCACACAAGGCCAAGTCAACATATCCATAATCAAATCATAGCTCACACATCAATCACTCCACTCATTGTCATATCCATACCACCATTTCATGCCCAAAACCATAACAACACATATATACATCCATAACATTGACATTATAAAATAACAACATAAACAACCGATGATAGAGAATAAATGAATGCATTCATGAGAGTGCCAATGCAACACACGAATGCAATGCTCTAGAGCCGTTCATTTCATAAGGGAGAGTCCACTTCCTTTTTCATTTTTGGGCAAAAACACCTTCTTTTCACAATTAAGAGAGACTCCACTCTCTTTTCGCGTATATGGGCAAAAACCTCTTTTTTCATAATTAAGAGATACTCCTCTCTCTTTTTGCGCATATGGGAAAAAACTCCTTTTTTTTCATTTCCTCTCCATGAACATGCGTAAATGCTCATACTATGCCATAAATGTCATGGTTCGATACAACACAAGCATTAAAATTTCATTTGCAACTTTGCATAGGTTACATGCTTATGAACAAGCCACACTTTCATAAAGAACACACCATCCACAAGCACCATTTTTCAATCCAAATTCACCACCACATACAACCAAGCATAGATAGTTAATTTCACCACGTAATCATAAGTATATATGAAGCCCATTTTTTTCAAATCACTTTTAACCTGTTAAACAATAATCCATTCATAATAATAATAAATTAGAGTAGAAATAGAGGAGAGAGAAAATTAATGTAGGTTGAACAACATACGTTAATCTGGGAAGTCTGGCAAGAAAAACTTACATTATTATTACCAGTAATGTACGTTACTCCATGTTTTGCAAGAATAACGTACGTTATTCTCACAATAATGTACGTTACTCATGTTGTTTCAACTATATTTTCCATTTTCGAATCTTTTTCAATCCCTGACATATATATTCCTATATATCTATTCTTCCAACTTATATTAGATATTATTCCAACATTAAATGCGCATTTTTAGGCACGTTACAACTACTGTTGCCACAGCCCACATTCCACCACTCAGTATGTGACATTGTCATTATTCCCTGGCTCCTTCTACCAACAGCAAAAATGATTACTCCACACACCCAACAACAGTATCCTGCTCTCCACAACCACTTCAGCAGCTGTCGTCAACACCACTAGCTATCTCCCCCTCACCATGTACTAGCCCCTTAGACCACGCACCACTTACCACGCTGACCACTACTACTCATTCTCCACAACAATGTCATGTTGCGGCACTCTCTCCCACTCATCCAGGCCTCAACCTTTTGGTTGATCTAACCCAACCAGTAGCTTCTCATTCCTCACCTGGGGTTGTCACAAAAACTCACTCGATGATCACACGTCAACAAACGGGCTCTTTTAAACCCTGCACCTTTGTTGTTGTCCACTACACTGCCAACATGCCTACTTCCTTTACACAGACCAATAAGCATCTTCATTGGCATTGTGCTATGTTCCAAGAATATGAAGCTCTTATTTGTAATGGCACCTGGGAACTTGTTCCTTGCCTCATGCAACCAACATTATTGGCAATAAGTGGGTTTTTGGAGTCAAGAAAAATTTTGACGGCACCATCGCTCAGTACAAAGCTAGATTGGTCGCTAAAGGGTTTTATCAACGTCCTGGCGTCGACTGCAAAGACACTTTCAGTCCAGTCATAAAGCCAACTACTATACGACTAGTGTTATCCCTTGCACTATCGTCTCGCTAGAATGTGCTCCAACTTGACTTTTTAATGACTTCCTCCATGGGAAACTCGATGAACGATTTTATATGACGCAAGCAGCGAGGTTTGTGGATGCCTCTAGACCTGATCATGTATGTTTATTGAAAAATTTTGTTTATGGACTCGAGCAAGCTCCCCGGGCATGGGTCAATTTTCTCCGCGACTCATTACTCGCATTTAGTTTTCGAGGATCCCACACTGATCAATCTTTATTCTATTACAACAAGAATGGCATTTATGTCGATGACATATTGTTTACAGGCTCCTGTGCACTCTTCCTCTCCTTTGTAATCTCTTCCCTAAAGCCACAATTTTCACTTAAAGTTTTGGGAAGACTTCACTACTTCCTCGGCATGGAAGCCACTTGGGATGAAAATGTCATTCTACTTACACAAACTAAGAATGCCAAAGAAATTCTCCTTGATACCAACATTTCATCTGCCAAGTCAGTTGGCACGCCCTCCACTCCAGTTTCCTACTCAGCTAGTACTAATGCTCAGACACCACAACCCGATACTCCCTTCAATACTTTTCTTTATCGCTGAACAGTGGGTTGTCTTCAATACCATTGCATTACATGACCAGATTTCTCCTTTGCAATTAACAAGGTCTCCCAGCAAATGCACAAACCCACCCAAGCTGATTGGACAGTAGTGAAAAGAATCCTATGGTACATTGTAGGCACGACAATAATGGGTCTTTACATCCGTCCATCTCATGACTTATCTCTATTAGTTTACTGTGATGCGAAAATGGTCGGCGATAAAAACGATCAAAAATCGACAACTGGGTTTGCCATTTAAGCCGGTCCTAATCTCATTTCCTGGGGTTCAAAGAAGCAAAGAGCCGTGTCACGTTCCTCCACTGAGGCTGAATATAGCTCCATCGCAACGACCATAAGTGAGGTTCTGTGGTTACTTTTGCTGGTTAAAGAAATTGGCTTCCCTTGCAATACTCCTCCCAAGTTATGGTGTGATAATCTTGGGGCTACATATCTCACGAGCAATCCAATTTTCCACACTCGCTCACGACATTTGGAGATTGAGTTTCATTTTGTCCGGGATTTAGTTGATCGACGACAGCTGCAGGTTCACCACATTTTAAGTGACGACCAAGTCGCATACCTCTTAGCAAAACCACTGCCCAAACTCAAATTCCACAAACATCAGGACAAGCTAACAATCCATTCCTCTCCCATTAGCTTGAAGTGGAGTGTTAAGGGTTGTATCTCCAATACAACTCCAACACAATAGAAACTCTACTATAGATAGAATTCCATCTGTTGTAAATCTGAAATACTGTAATCCTTATTTATAATTTCTGAATCAATCAAAACAATGCTAAGCTTCAAATGCTTTACATGCTGCTCTTTTCCTTTCGCTGTTTCCTTTCTTCTTCTTATTTCTTTACCTTTTTCATATTCACTTGTTATTTGGTATCAGAGCTAGAAAACGAGCCAAATACCTACAAACACAGCATCCTTTCACTATGACAAAATGTAACAGAAAATTAACCAATATAATCGACAATCCACAATCAGCATTTCTCTTACTCCATTCAGACAACCACTCCTTGGTTGTTATAACAACTGAGCTTACTACCACAAGCTATACAAAATGAAGTAGATCATTTCTACTTGCATTATCAATTCAAAACAAATTGGGTTTTGTTAATGGTACAATACCAGCACCAGATCCTGGAAATCCGCTATATCCTGATTGGTCTTGTTGCAATGATCTGATTGTTGCCTGGCTCCTGCGATTACTATCACCTTCGATCTCCTCCACTATTTTCTATTTCACTTCTGCATTTCAAATGTGCAGTGTACTGAAGAAACGATTTTCATAATCTTATGAAGCTAGTATATGCCACTTACAGCAGCAACTTTGCATTTTGACTCTAGGTACCAAATCGATTGATGAGTATTTTAGTGGTCTAAATGCTAAATTGCTTTGATAGATTTGGTCATGAACAATGAGGCACCGGATCATTTCTACTTGCATTTCAAATGTGGAGCATGTAATGTAAATTGCTGAGAGATTTGCTCATGCTCAAGAGAAGGATTATGCATTCAAATTCTTAAATGGATTGAGTAACACATTTTCACGCATTATATCACAAATCATTATGATGCGTTCCTTCCCTAGTTTGTATGAAGTATACAACATTGTTTCAAATGAGGAATCGTGTAGATCCTATGTTGTTATGCAGTCTGATTTTGTTCATCAATCATCTGCTATGGATTTTTAGAGAAACAAATTTCCTAATGGAGGTGTAGAATGTACTTATTTCCAGAAACAAGGACATACTAGGGAGCAATGTTACAGATTAAATGGTTTTCCACCAAAATTTAATTCACCACCGCAACAGATGTATGATAAAAATGTGCAAGGGAATCAAGGAAGGAGACCATATTCAAATAACAGTGTTATGCATGATATGAGTTCTAATGAGTATGTAGATGATGCTTTGGAGATGGATGTTAAATCAGTAAAAGAGAAGGTTGGTGATTCACATGGCAGTACTAGTAATACAAGTTTCACAAAGGAGGAAATGGAACAGTTGAGAGGGCTGCTTCAAAGGAATGGATCATCACATGCTGTTGTTAACTCAATGATTACTAAACAGGATCAGTCCACTGATAATTTAACAGAGTGAGATATGAGAATGATAGCGATATATATATATATATGTGTCTCTGTGTGTGTGTGAAGTTTAGGAGGGAAAAATGAAATTTAGGAGAAAAAAATTAAGAGAGAAGTGGAGAAATTTGAAGTTGGATCTTAATTTTGTAACGAACTTCGACACAAAATTCCATCAAATTTCGATGTTATATTCAGGTTTTTTTGCATCTCTTGCTTTTTCTTGTCGATGCTCTTTTTCCGTCGAATTTAGACACAAAATTCCGTCTAATTTCAACGTTATATTCAGGTGTTCATTTGCCTCGCCCGCTGTTTTTATTCTAGCTGGTGCTCTTTTTCTCCATTAAAATTCGAAGCAAAATTCTATTGAATTTCGACGCTATATTTAAGTTTTTTCGGCACGCTTGCTTTTTTTTGGCCGGTGCTTTTTTCCATTGAATTTCGACGCAAACTTCCGTCGAATTTCAACATTATAGTGAAGTGGTTTTTTCGCCTCGCTTGCTTTTTCTTTTCGACCGGTGTTTTTTTCCATTGAATTTCGACGAAAAGAGAGTCTTTGTCGAAATTCGACGGAATGCCTTCGTTGAAAATTCACCATTTTCTTTTAGTGGTTTTGGTCCAAACTTAATTCTGTAGTGGATGAAATTATCACATTAATGAGCGAAAATAATGCTGCAGAACTGCTTATTTGCGCGCAATGATTTATTTGTTACGACAAGCTTACAGGTAAAAATAACATCAACTACTTAAAGTCAATAATCAAAATAGTGTTGAGAATGGAAAGTTGAAGATTAATTGGAGGGATAGAGGGTGCGAATGCTATTGATATCATCTTGACCGATGTTACTTTTGATAGCTCCGGCTGGAATTTCAGCGTAAATAATAGCATTAGGATCCTGACTATGTCCAAGCCCCAATAGATGTCCAATTCATGTATAGCCACAGATTCCAAGTCAACCTGATTCCTCGCTGGATTAGTACTCCAACTCTCATCTGCATCATAATGGACATGTCCAATTGTTGGTCTAAATGCATGAGCCAAAACTCTTCTAGGACCGTCAAAATTTGCACCATCACCGTGATTCTCTTGTGTATTTAATTTCCAAATAGGACGAATAGAATTGCAGACTCTTTCCCTCGTGTATTTTGAGATTGAAACTGACTTCATTAAATATGACGACTAGACTGACTGAGCAAGTCCTCATAAGGATGAACTAGTACTTAATTTCCAAATCATGGTTTACTTGGAAATTTTTTCACCAGTTTCTACTTTCATAAACGACTACTTTTATAGTTAATTTCCCAATCAAGTGGTTAGACAACTTATGAGTAATTTACATTTTGGTCTTCATCTATCATCGTTTAATTCTTCCCGGAAAATGAACTCAATTTAAAACTTCACCAATTGAAATCTTCAACATAATTGAGTGATCTTTTGAAACGTATAAATTGAGTAATTTACACTTTGGTCTTCTTCGCACTACAAGAAAATGGACAAATTCCAACGGACAAATTGTGACGGATTTTGTCGTAAAATTTGAGAATTTCCTATGGAATCCATCAAAAATCGTCCGTCATAATAAAGGGGGTCGGAAACATGCATATCAACGAAATTCGACGAATTTTGTTTAAAAAAGTAGCGACGAAATGCATCGAACATGTAAATTTTCCAGTGAATAGAGGATTGCAACAAATTTCGATGTAAAGTTCTATCCCGGATTTTGTTAAAAAAAGTTCAGCTACGATACATGGCAGTCCGGCAAAAAAATTATGACGAAATTCACCCACACACACATACTATATATATATATATGAAAATTTTAAATTTATGTGAAATAGTATAAATGAATAATCTTATAAAACTTAAATAAATTGGTATTAAAAACGTTATGAAAATATTAAAAATGAAATTTAGATAAAATAAAATATGTAGACCAATATAAATATATCATCAAAAAATGACAATATAAAAAATGTATTATAAAAACAAATATGATTATATAAAATATGAAAGTGTGGAATAAATAAAAAAAAGAGCAGAATACCTTTGAAAAGATAGTTATTGTGTTAACAGTTACAATAATAAAAAACAATAACAATAACATTGTAAAAACTAAATTAGTGTTAGCAAAAATTAAATTAAACAACAACATTAAAAAAAACTAATAAGAACAAAAAGAAAGAAGTGAAAGAGTTGTGAAGAGAAGAAATACCGTGAGCGAGATTATGAGATGTTAGTAGTGTACTGGCACTTATACTCGCGCGATGCGGCGAGATATTGTATATTATGTTTAATTAATTTTATAATTCAAATTATACTATATATTTTTATTAATTATTCTATTAGAAAAATTAATAGAAATATTTAATAAAATAAAATAAATAAATAAATTCAAATAAAATAATTTATTTATTAAACCTAATATCACTATAGATTTTGAAAATATTATTTATTGCTTGTGAAAATAACAATATATACTCAAATAGAAAAAGAAAATCCAAAATTCCTTCCCGTGCAAATTGATACAATTGAAAAACTAAAATTGGATTTTATTTGATGAACAGAGGAAAATAAGAGAGATTTTTATAAAGATCATGTTTTTTAGAGATACATAAAAATAATATGATATATATTTTTCTTTAAAGATTTGAATCCACAAATTTCCTTATAAAATAATACTGAATTCATTAACTCATAAGATTTTAAAATTTTGAAAGTAAATAAATACTATATTCATAGTTATTATGTATTTAAATAATTTTAATTGAAAATTTTAATATACCAAGTGTCAAATGTATAGAATGTCACTTGTCAAATTTCTACACTCTCCTTCAATTTTAGTAGTATAGATATATAGCAGTGTTTTAAGACCCGACCCGGTCTGCAACCCTAACATAGAACTAGGTCACTGGGTCACCGGTTTAACCGGTGGATCACTGGGCGGACCGGACAAATAATAAATAAATAAATAAATATTATTAAATGTTATAATTAAGATAAAATAATTCTTAAAAATAATCAAATAGTAAAATATCTTCAAACACACATTTCTCTTCCTCTTTTTCTGCAAACATATACACACACAATTCTCATATCCCAACCACTTCATAAGCAATACAAATCAATTCTCACTCTCTCTTCTTCTCACAAACACATTTCTGCAGACATACAAACAGATCAACCACATCATATTATTATGGTACAACTATATATTTGCGATAGTTTGAGCAAACAAAATTAGAAAATCAAAAGAAAACAAACTCTATAACACCTCTTAATGCACAATTCTCATACAAACACATGTTGAGAGATTTTAAAAAAAAAACACATGCTGAGAGAGAGACAAACCATATATTGAAAATAAAAAAGAACACAGGCAGACAAACCAAGAGCCTAAATAAAAAATATACCACAAAACTTACAGAAAAAAAGATATTCAAAACACTTAAAATAAATCACTACAACTATAAAAAAATCCAGCACTTGTTAAACATCTAAATCGCCATGTGTAGGAGACATAAAATATTGAATTTCACGTATCAGGTTAGGTGTTCCTAACAATGATAACATATATCGTCTGGGAGTTGTATGCGACCAAAGTGGAGGAGAAGAACGACGACGACTGTTGGGCGTCGTGGGTGGAGGAGAAGAGCGATGACGTGGGTTGCTGGGGAAGAAAGCTGGCGGCGTTCTGGGTGGAGGAAAGACCGACGACGTAGGTGGGTGGAGGATTGACGGCTGCTTAGGTGGGTAGAGAACTGTAGATGGTACAGTAAGGATTTTGCTGTGAATCTAGAGATTTTGCTAGCCATTCTTTCGATTGGTTTTCTGAATAAATGGTTCATGCGGGTTACTTGGAAACCGGCCGGGTCACTGGGTTACGGTCGACCCGGCCGGTTCGACGGTTTTTTACGGGTTTTAATGCAAAACAGTCCTTATAGGAAACCCGACCCTTTTCACTGGCCGGGTCACCGGTTTTCCGGTCCGACCGGCCGGGTCGGGCCGGGTTTCAAAACACTAATATATAGACAAAGATTTGAAGAGAAACAATGTACAAAAGGAGTAAAAATTTGAAATTGCCTCCCAAATGTTGAGACAAAATTCATTGATAGTTTTCGTCAAAGTTCGACGGAAGCATTAGTTGCTGATGAAATTCGTTAGAAGAGTTTGGAAGAAAGATTAAACTGTGACATTATGACGACTTCTTCGAAAATTGGAGTCAAATTTCGTCAGAAATTAAGTGCTGCACTATTTACCTCAAAATTTCATCTTATGTTAATAAATATAATGTAATATATTCAAAATATGAGATATTGTATATTATATAAAATTAATTATAAAAAAGTATTAAAAATGTGAACATGAATAATTAAAGCCTTTAAAATTATAGTAATCATAATTCACATATTGATAAATATACTTTAATATAAATAAAACATTTTCATAAGTTTTATAATAAAAAGATATTTTTAAAAAGTACAAATGGCTACTAAGGTAACATGATTAGTCGGAGAATGGGTCTCATCATCATCACTACGGAGAGAATGCGAATGATACAATGATGCACCTTGATTCGTCGAGAACATCTACATCCAATTACAAACGGTATTCATTTGCTTTTTTCAAGTTGCCTCCTATGTTGCATGACGTGTCTAAGCGGCAGTCTGTGTAGCGTGCCTGAGGTGCAACTTGCTCATTATGCAAAGCTTTCAGTGTGATTTCATACATGACTTTTTGTTGAACCAGAAGTGCACAAGTATCGGTGTTCTACTATGCCAAGTCGGTGATGAAACATTGGTAATGTTGAAAGCGAGAAGTACGGGGAATGTTCCCATACACAGTAAGTCCATATGAACCAAGTTTAGATATAGAGTCGCCTAGTCTAACACTTCCTGCTACTTGTAAGAATGATGCTCATCCATCCTCCTACAAATACTGAGAATCAGGAGTAAGTAATCGACTACTCAATATTGTAAGATATTGAGTTTGCAAAATATTATAAGGTTCGTAGAAATTGAAATATTATGTAATTTAAAAAGTAAATATTTATTTACTCACGTGAATTTACTTGGCCTTATGATAAACAAATGTAACATCATCATGTCACCGAGTGTGGAGATGCAAATGTAACTCATTCAGTTCCACAGTATACCCAATTGTAATTCCCGTAAGAAATTGATTTTTGTTAATCATAAACAATTAAATTTTACCAAAAAAAGGATAAGTAAGGAATATATTAAAAATATTACTATTTGACAATCGTGCTTAATGTGTGACATCAATACACCAGTCGCACAATAACCACCCTGCATAAGTTATCAACCTTCGGTTGTATATTTCGAGCTGAAATTTGGACTGATTCAAGTCCTTCCAAAATTTCACGGTGTTGAGAATGAAGATACAAACAACATTTGAAAAAGTTTCACATTGTTTGATCCTGTTTTACAGAGTTTCTGAAGATTAACTTAGACTCTTAGCTTTTTCATTTTCCTTAGTAGACAGGACTAATAAATGACTTTATTTTTTACCTTCAGGTACTAGTAATAATTGACCTAAAATGGCTCGTTTGTTTTTGAACAGGTTCTTTCTAGCATCTTGAGTAGCTGCCTTGAGAAGAGAGATCTGTAGCATTAAACAAAAAGAGTCTGAGATCCTTTATAACTATTGGGAACGAGAGGTTGTGTGCTACATATCCTCAACATAGAATCTATATAACTAAGGAGAAGGAGATGATAGAAATTTGACATTTGACAACTTAACTAAATGACATGTTATTTAATAGTACACCAACTCTATTTTAACATCACAATTAATTGTGTAATGTCCTAGAAAATTTATGGAATGAAAATATTTTGAAAATACATTTAAACGGGATCGAATCGGATCGATTTAGGTAAGAATTGCAAGAAACAGCAGTAAGCACGCTCGTGTAGCACGCCTCGTGCTCATGAGTGCAGAAGAGCACGACCTCGTGCTCATTCTAGAAATTGGCACGTCCTCGTGTCGAATTAATTGCAGAACGAGATCGTGGATGATGGAACAGAAACTCGTGCTGAGAAAGAGCGGCACGACCAAATGACACGACTCGTGCTGTGGGTCGTGTTGACTGGAAATATATCAAGCAATTCTGTTATGATTGATTCATTGTGCAAACAGAGAACAGGAAACAACTTAATTCTTAGCAAAATCAATCCCAAGTTTAGTACAGATAAGTTTTAAGCTTACACTTGCTTCTAATGTGATGAACTAGTTATGGGATTGTTATGGTGGAAGTTAGGGTTTGGTTTATAATCTGAAATGAGATGGAAAAATAGTTTAGGATTGAAAGAACTATTGAGAATGGATTGAATGATTGATAATGGAATATTTGATTGTCTAGGAGGATCTAGATGATTTTGACTCAAGGGATTAGTCAGTGGAAGCAATGCGACTTGCACGTATTTTGAGGTAAGTGGTTTCGTAAACTTACGATATAAGTGTTAGAACATTTAGAGATTCTCCTTAAACTTAATTCATTAAAAATCTTTAACTAGCTTAAAAACGATATTAAGAAAGAAATGATCATAAGTTAATATGATGTTAGATTTGTATAAGTATGCTAAGGAATTTATGTTGATTTTGTATTGACATTTGATTGATTACACGCGTTGTTTGGCTACTTGTCATTATTGTTTTTGTATGAGATTTATGATGATCATTGAAGCATATGTTTGCTTTGTGGAGCATGTGTGAGCATACTTATGATGATGGCCTTATTGGTCGATGGTGATATTGTGGCCGTATGGTTGATTATGTTATTATGGCCTTTATGGTCGTGGTCCTTGTGATCTTTAATGATATTTGACCTTTATGATCGTGGCCCTTGAGGTCGATTATTGGAGAGATATAAGCTCGGGCATTCATCTTAAAAAATATGTGTGCATGTGCATACATGAGTTATGTGGAATTCATTGATAGCATGTTAATCTTACTTCTTTTATAATGAATGCTGGACATGTATAATGTTGTTTGGGCTTATATGCTTGATGAATTTATGTGCTTAAATGCATGGTATGGTTCTTGAGAGTAAGTTGTGTTTTGTCATTGATTTGACTCTTAAGTGAGTTAAATTGCTGATATGATTGTACATAACTTATGTATGATGTACTAAAATGGTATGGACCAAAGAAAACACAACTAATACTTAAAGAACATGAAATCAGAAATTGAATGTGTAAAATAGAAGTTTGGCACACCCTCGTGCTGACCGGCACACCCTTGTATTTCTGGGTAATCTGGGAAAGATGTTGATCATAGTCTCGTATTCAAAGATGGCATGATCCTGTTACCTGGAAAATAATATTTGAACACTACTCATGTTTGTTTTGGCACGACGTGCCGTTTGGGAGATTGATATGAGCATGCCTCGTGTTCATCCGGCATGACCCGTGTTGTTCCCCTGCATTTAATTTATTCTTAATGAATTGTGTTATACTTACTAAGTATACCTTTATGCTCACCACTTTCATTGTTTAAATGATGTGCAGGTCGTAGGTAGTTGCGAGTGGACCAAATTAGCTGTGATTGGAGATAGTGGCGATATACGACTGAGGTCCGGCTCTGGAGATGTCTGTTTCAGTTTTTGGTTTTCATATTGTATATACTATGTATATATGCAGTTTGAATAAATTTTCAAAGTAAATTGTTTTCTGCGCGCGTGTGTGTATAACTATGTTTTGGGCCGACGTATGTGTATAAAAGAATTGATTGGGTTATTATTATTCTTATTTTAAAAGTGAGCTCAAATTGGAAATTTCTTTTTAAAAATTTGAGCTCCACATTTAGTGGAATCAGAGCAGGGATTAAATTCTTTGCGGACTGTGCCAATAAATGGGATACTTGCTTGTGTGTTAATTTTAAAAAACTGAAACGTTTGAAACTATTTTTTATTACAGTATTATGGAGCCTGGAGATGATATATCGCCTGATCACAGAGCTGAGTCCAGAGATTCTGTAAGAGGGCAGGGTTCAACATCAGAGTCCAACCTAAAAAACCTACGATGCCTATTCCCCCGTATGACCCTATGTATGCACCATTCTGGGAGATGATGCAAAAGATGATGCAGAATCAAGGATAGGGTCAGACTGTGAAAGACTCTGAGAAAGAAAAAGGGTCCGGAAGCAAATCTAATTTGAATATCGATAAGAACTTTGCAGAAGTTCAAAAGCAAGGGGCTAAGGTATTCGAGGGCACCATAGATCCAACTGAGGTTGATGATTGGCTAAGGCATACTGAGAGGATATTGACTCGTATGTGATTCAATTCTGAACATAAATTGTGCTGACTTGGGATGATTTTCTGAGGAGATTTGCTTAGAAATACACTCCTCCGCATTATCAAACGAAAATGAATATTGAGTTCTTGGAACTAAAATAGAAAGATATGTCAGTTGTGGACTACGAGGTAGAGTTCACTAAACTGACTGAATATGCCCCAAAAGATATGGATACAAATCAAAAGAAAAGGGATAGATTTGAGAGAGGATTGTAATATGTTATTCGTAATCAAATTGCCTTGAAACCTCCGGCTTATGAGATATTGATTGAGGCAGCTCTCAGAGCAGAGGAGTTAGAAACTGAGGGTGAGAAAAAGGAAAACAGGAAAGAGAAAAAGCGATATAGGACGTCAGGTTCTAGTTCTCAGTAGTCATAAAAAAAGAAGAAGTCATATTTGAAATTACTTCGGGATATAGGTGGCAGTGCTAGTAGATAGTCTATGAGAGGGACTGGAGGTGGGAGTACTAGACCTCCTATTTACTCGAGAGATACATCCAGTGGGGATACGAGACAGTTGTGTCATAGATGTCAGCAGTCGGGACATTTTTTAGGGACTATCCACAACGACGAGGGTCTTAAGGAGGCAGTGTATCTAGACAGAGTAGTGCGGGTAAGGCTCGTACTACAGCAGTTAGTGGCAGTAGCTGAGGTAGAGGTGGACGTGGTTCACAGTTTACTTCTAGAGATTGGTCAATTTCCAAGGGTAAAGCTAGTGGCTCCGATACAGCAAGTAGAGCTGGTGGATCAGTGGCACCAACAGGTCAAGATCACAGGCTAGAGTATATGTTATGACCCGAGATGAGGTAGCAGAGGATCCAAACATCATTACCGGTACTATTTCTATTTTCACTTATCCTACTTTAGTACTGGTTGATCCAGGTCTACTTGTTCTTTTATTAGGGAGAGTGTTATAGAGTAGATAGAAGGTAGTATTAAGCAGTTGAGGTATACTGTTACTGTATCTATGCCTACGGGTAGTACTATGATTGTACGACATATTTTACGACACTGTGAGTTGAGGATAGGTGAGTTCACTTACCTAGCCAATTTGATTATTTTGAGAATGACCGAATTCGGGATTATTTTGGGAATGGATTGGCCATCCAGAAATAGAGCAATGGTGGATTACTATTCAAAAGAAGTTTTTATTAAGATTGATGGCAAAAGACAAGTCTTACTGGTCAGTGAGAGAAAATTTGTTCCTACTTGTCTAATTTCAGCTTTTGTGGTAGCGAGATTGATTCGAGAGGGCTGTGATGCCTATTTAGCGTCAGTGATTGATTTGAATTAGCCGAAATTAAAGGTACGAGATGTACAGATTGTTAGAGATTATCCTGAGGTGTTTCCAGAAGAGTTACCGGATTACCACCACAGCGAGAGGTTGATTTTAATATAGAGACGGTGCCGGGTGCAGCACCAATATCTATTGCACCTTACAGAATTGCCGCAGTTGAGTTATAGGAGTTAAAGAAACAGCTAGAGGAGCTGTTGGATAAAGGGTTCATACGCCCGAGTGTTTCACCTTGGGGAGCACTTATGTTATTCGTGTGGAAGAAAGACGGTAGTATGCAATTGTGTATAGACTATCGTCAATTGAATAATGTGACAGTGAAAAATAAGTATCTGTTGCCACGGATAGATGATCAACTGCGGTGAGATACTGTATTTTCTAAGATTGATCTTAGATCGGGATATTAGCAGCTGAGGGTTGAAGACAGTTCAATTGAGAAGACAACTTTTAGGACTCGATATGGGCATTTCGAGTTTATTATTATGCCATTTGGATTGACGAATGCACCAGCGGTTTTTATGGCATTAATGAATAAGGTGTTTCAGCCTTATTTGGATCAGTTTGTTGTTGCCTTTATTGATGATATTTTGGTGTATTCAAGAGATAGAGAAGAACACAAAAAACATTGGAAGATTGTGCTTGAGTTGCTGAAAGAAAAAGAGCTTTATGCTAAATTCATTAAGTGTGATTTCTGGATGTTAGAGGTTGTTTTTCTAGGACACGTGATCTCTGCTGAGAGAGTAAAACCTGATCCTAGTAAAATCAAAGCAGTTCAGGAGTGGGAACCTCCTAGGATAGTTACTAAGGTTCGAAGCTTTTTGGGTTTAACTATTATTATCGTCGTTTGATTGAGGATTTCTCGAAGATAGGTAGACCGATGACATTTTGTTGCGAAAGAATGTTCCATTTGAGTGGAATGACAAATGCAAAGAAAGTTTTTGCGAGTTAGAGAAGAGGTTGGTCGAGGCACCAATGTTGATGTTACCTTCGCAGGAAGGTGGATTTGTTGTTTATACTGATGCGTTTGGAGCTGGTTTGGGTGGTGTTTTGATGCAGCACGGTCGAGTGATTGCTTATACCTCGCGTCAATTGAGACCACACGAGGTTGATTATTCAACGCATGACTTAGAGTTGGCGGCGATTATCCATGCTCTAAAGGTTGGCATCATTATTTGTACGGAGAGACTTTTCAGATTTTCACTAATCATAGAAGTCTTAAGTACATTATGACATAGTGAGAGTTAAATCTTCGACAAAGGAGGTGGATAGAACTTCTGAAAGACTATGACTGTACGATTGAATATCATCTTGGGAAGGCAAATGTAGTTGTTGATGCCTTGAGCAGAAAAGAAAAAGGGGATGATGATTCAGTGACTTATAGAGCAGAGACTCTATTTGTGTTACGAGAACTTCAAGTATAGTTAGATCTGATTGAGGATCAAATGTTAGCCAATATTAGTGTTCGATCACAGATGAGAGATTTGATTGCATCAAGACAAAATGAAAATGATCATTTGATGTAAATAAAGAAAAAGGTTGAGAAAGGAAAAGTGGTTACAGTACATTGACTTGACGATGCTGGAGTGTTATATTATCGAGATCGGCTATGTGTTCCTGATATTGTAGAGCTGAAGAATGAGTTGATGACAGAAGCTCATTCTTCTGCATTATCAGTTCATCCTGTTAGTACGAAAATGTACCGAGATATGAGAGATTTGTACTGGTGGGTACATATGAAGAGGGATATAGTCGAATTTATTTCTAGATGCCTTCCTTGTCAGCAAATCAAGGCAGAATATCAGGCGCTAGCGAGAAAGTTGAGACCACTTGACATTCCTGAGTGAAATTGGGAGAAAATCACTATGGATTTTGTGATTTTTTTGCTAGGGACGTTACGACATCATGACATTTTCTAGGTGATTGTGGATCGTTTGACGAAATCAGCTCACTTTTTAGCTATCCGACAAGATTATACATTGGATTGGCTAGCTGGATTATATGTTGCTGAAATCGTCACATTACATGGTGTTCCTACCTCGATAGTGTCTGATCAGGATCCTCAATTTACATTGCGATTCTGGTAGAGTTTGCAGGATACGATGGGTACAAGAGTGAGATTTAGTACGGCTTTCCATCTACAGACTGATGGTCAATCGGAGAGGACGATTCAGACAATAGAGGATATGTTTTGGGCTTTTGTATTAGAGTTCGAAGGGAATTGGGACGATAATTTACCGTTGGTTGAGTTTGCATACAATAATAGTTATCATTCTAGTATCGGGATGGCAATGTACGAGGCTTTATATGGTAGACAATGTCGGAGTCCAGCTTACTGGGATGTGGAGGGTTTGCGACAGATAGATGGACTAGAGTTGCGTCAGTAGACCCTGGATAAAGTTAACATTGTGAAAAGATGTATGCAAGCAGCCCAAGATCATCAGAAAAGTTATTATGATCGACATCACTGAGAGATAGAGTATGCCATCGGTGATAAGGTATTTTTACGATTTTCTCCTTAGAGAGGCGTAATTCAATTTGGGAGACGTGGCAAGTTGAGTCATAGATATATCGAATCGCATAAGATTACGAAGAGAGTGGGACCACTTGTGTAACATCCTGGAAATTATTGGAATTTAAATATTCCAAAAATACATTAAAACGGAATCGAATCGGATCGATTTAGGTAAGAATTGTGAAAAACAGCAGTCAGCACGCCCGTGCAGTAAGCCCGTGCTCATAATCTGGAAAACAACACGATCCGTGTTGAATTAATTGCAAAACTAGATCATGCACGATTTAACAGAAACTCGTGTTAATAAAAACACGACACTACCATATGGCACGACCCGTGTTCAGATCATGTTGATCGGGAATATATAGAATTGACCGACTGAAGCTTGATTCATTTGTAAACAGAGTAAAATAAGCTAGCAGAATGATTCTTAAACCTTAACCACGTTGCAGCAACATAGAGGAGCAAGGAAACATTATAATTCTTGCCAAAAATCAATTCTAAGTGCATTAAAGGTAAGTTTTATACTTGCATATACTTTTAATGTGATGAAGTGAGTTGTTGGGATTGTTATGATGGAAGTTAGACTTGGAATTTGTTGCTAGAAATGAGGAAAGATACATGGTCATGTGTTTGAACATAGTTGAGGATGAATTGGACTATAAGTAGAGGATTGAAGTTAATTTAGTTTGTGAATAAGAAGCTTAATTAAGGTTGAATTCAGTTTATATACTCAACCTTATGATATTGTTGTACAGGAGGAGGATTGACTTATTAGTTATGAATTCATACATATCATGTAAGCATTTGACTGACATATAAGATCCTGTGTGGATAAAAAGGGCGAGTTGTGTGCGGTCTTGGCTTTACTGTGTGTTAGCCGAACCTACGAGCTTCGTGCTCAGAGCTATGTGCTCAGGTTATATGTCGTACCTCTGTTGTGTGTTATAGAGGATTTCCATTGCTGTGTGCTATGGTGGATAAAACCTAGGTCACTCTGTGTGAAATTGCATTGGCATTGTATCTTTTTTCATTTATATGAATAAAATGCTTGAATGCGAATATCTGTGTGATATTGATAACCTATGTGGTTAATGATCTGGTGATAAATATATGAGTGGTTAAGATAAATGTTGTGTGCTTAAATTGGAAGTGTAAAGTTGTAATTGAGCTTTATGCTTTTTAGCCCATATATGAGTATTGATTAGCTATGTGCTAAAGTGATGCATTTTCTGTGTGAAAATGATAAGGAAATGACCTATAGAACTAAGGAAACAAGGGTATAAACTGTTATGTGCTAACATACCTTAATCCATAAATGAAATAGGCATTTCTGAGGTTTAGCACGTCCTCTTGTTGAATAACACGCCATAGTACTGAAGATGATCTGGAAAACGATGTGGGCACGATATCATGCTCAAATGAACACGACTCGTCTTATATGGAGAGAGTGAAGTTGAGCATTGCATGTGTTGATTGATATACATCGTGTTTGCTGGAAATTTATACATGAACAAGACCTCGAGTGTCATGAGCATGACCCGTACTGAGAATAAATTTCCTGCACTTCATGTAATTCAATCTGATTTTTCATTACTGAGTTAAATACTCATCCATGTGATTGTTTAAATGTTATTCAGATCGTAGGTAGCTACTGACCAGACATTGTTGTTGTTGTGATCAGAGGTTCAGTGTTTGATATTCTTGAGATCGGGCTCCAGATTTCAGTTTTTGATTTGTACATGATGTACATTCTATGTATATATTTTAGCTTGAACTTGTTTTCAAACTTATGATGCTTCCGCGTGCATATAAAATATTTTAGGCCGAATGATGTTTTTATATATATATATATACATAGTACTTTCTCTCTCTTCTTTGATTAATATATAATTGAGGGAATTTGTTTTAAAAATTTGAGCTTCACATTTAGTAGTATCAGAGCAGGGACTAAATTCTTTGTGGACCGTGTCAATAAATGGGACACATGTGTGTGGATTTGAAAAACTGAAATGTTTGAAACTGTTTTGAAACAGATGGAGCCTAGAGATGTATCACCTAATCATACTGCTGAGTCTGGCGATTCTATTTGAGGACAAGGGTCGACACCAGTAGCCCCGATACATACAGAGCAGCCTACAGTACCACCTGCGATGCCTATTCTCCCATACGACCCTATGTATGCACCATTTTGGGAAATGATACAGAAAATGATGAAAGAGCAGGGCTAGAAAGATAAAGAAATTGAAAAAGGTTTAGGGAGCAAATCAAATCTGAATATTGATAAGAATTTTGCTGAGGTGTAGAAGTAGGGGGCTAAGGTATTTGAGGGCACTACAGATCCAGTAGAGGCTGATGATTGGTTGAGACATATGGATAGGATATTGACCCGTATGAGATGCAATCCTGAACAAAAATTGAGGTATACTACTTCTCTACTGGAGAAATTAGTCTGGAATTGGTGGGAGACAGTTCCAAATAGTTAGAAAGATCCTCCGATATTAACCTGGGATGATTTTCTGAAAAAGTTTACAGAGAAGTATACTCCTCCACACTATCAGACAGAAAAAGATAAAATTTATGGAGCTGAAACAAAACGATATGTCAGTAGTGGACTATGAGTCAGAGTTCACTACATTATCTCGATATGCTCCAGAGGATGTAGATACTGATCAGAAGAGGAAGGACAGATTTGAGTGAGGATTGCGATATGATATTATCAATCAGATTGCATTAAAACTCCTGACATATGAGATCTTGATTGAAGCAGCTATTAGAGCTGAGGAGCACGAGACAGAGGGTGAGAAAGTAAGTAAAAAACAAGGGAAAATACATAAGACTAAGAGTTCTGGATCAGTCAGTAAGAAACAGAAGAAGGCAAATGCTAAACCACCACGAAAGACAGGTGGTAGTGAGAGAAGATAGTCCGGGAGAGGGACTGGAGGTGACAGGAGTTATTTCACCAGACCTCCTATTCCTCCGAGCCGAGGTACAGGTATCGACAGTTTATTATGTTATACTTACAGACAGTCGGGACATTTTAGCCGGGATTGTCCATAGAGATGGGAGTCTCAAGGAGGTACTGTGTCACGACAGAGTAGTGTTGGTGAGGCCCGTACTACAGTAGCTTCTGGTAGTGGTAGAGGTAGAGGCGGACGTAGTTTAGGTTCCGTTTCTAGAGGAGGATCAACTTCTAGAGGTGGAGTTAGTGGTTCTAGTACAGCGGGTAGAGCTGGTGGAACTGGTGAAGCTAAAGGACCTATAGGGTCAATGCCACAAGCCATAGTGTATGCTATGACCCAAGATGAGGCAATAGAGGATTCGAATGTCACCACTGGTACTATTTTTATTTTTACTTATCCTACTTTAGCACTGATTGATCTGGGTTCTACTTATTCCTGTGTGAGCGAGAGTGTTGTCAATCAGATAGGTGGTAGTATTGAGAAGTTGGGGTACACTGTTGCTGTATCTATGCCTGCGGGTAGTATTGTGATAGTACGACATATTGTATGATACTGTGAGCTGAGCATAGGTGAGTCAACTTACCTAACCGATTTGATTGTTTTGAGGATGGCTGACTTTGGTATCATTATGGGAATGGATTGGCTAAAATCGAGCAATGGTAGATTGTTGTTCGAAAGAATTTGTTATTGAAGTTAACGGCAAGAAACGGGTGTTATTGGTAGGTGAGAGGAAAGTTATGCCTACTTGTTTGATTTCAATAGTGGCAGCTGCGAGGTTGATTCGAGAGGCTTGTGATGCCTATTTAGCGTTAGTGATTGACGTGAATCAGTCAAAATTAGAGGTACGAGATGTATAGGTTATACGTGATTATCCTGAGGTTTTTCTAGACGAGTTACCTGGATTACTGCCACTGCGAGAGACTGATTTTAGGATAGAGACAGTATTGGGTGCTGCACTGATATCGATTGCACCTTACAGAATGGCAGCAGTTGAGCTGCAGGAATTAAAGAAACAGCTAGAGGAGCTGTTGGATAAAGGTTTTATACGCCCAAGTGTTTCACCTTGAGGCGCACCAGTGTTTTTTGTGTGGAAGAAAGATGGTAGCATGTGATCTTGTATAGACTATCGTCAATTGAATAAGGTAGCAGTGAAAAATAAGTATTTGTTGGCACAGATAGATGATATGATTGATCAGCTGCGGGAGCTACTGTATTTTCTAAGATTGATCTTAGATCGGGATATTGGCAGCTGAGGGTAGAGCATAGTTCAATTGAGAAGACAACTTTCAGGACTCGATGTGGGCATTTTGAGTTCATTGTTATGCCATTTGGGTTGACAAATGCACTAGTAGTTTTCATGGCATTTATGAATAAGGTATTTCAACCTTATTTAGATTAGTTTGTTGTGGTATTCATTGATGATATTCTGGTGTATTCAAGAGATAGAGAGGAGCATGAGAGACATTTGAGGATAGTACTCGAGTTGCTGAAAGAAAAAGAGCTTTATGCTAAATTCAGCAAATGTGATTTCTGGATGTCAGAAGTTGTTTTTCTAGGACACGTGATCTCTACTGAAGGAGTGAAACCTGATCCTAGTAAAATCAAAGCAGTTCAGGAGTGGGAGCCTTTGAGGACAATTACTGAGGTTTGGGGTTTTCTAGGTTTAGCTGGTTATTACCGTCGATTTATCGAAGATTTTTTGAGAATAACTAGACCGATGACATCTTTGTTGAGGAAAAATGTTCCATTTGTTTGGAATGACAAATGCGAAGGAAGTTTTCATGAGTTGAAGAAGAGGTTGGTTGAGGCACCAGTGTTGATGTTACCTTTACAGGAAGGTGGATTTATCGTTTATACAGATGCATCTGGTGATGGATTGGGTGGTGTGTTGATGCAACATGATCGGGTGATTGCTTATTCCTCGCATCAGTTGAGATCAAATGAGGTAAATTATCCGAAGCATGATTTAGAGTTGGCAGCGATTATCCATGCTCTGAAGGTTTGGCAAAATTATTTGTATAGAGAGACTTTCCAGATCTTCACTGATAAAAAAAGTCTTAAGTACATTACGACACAACGAGAGCTAAATCTTCGACAGAGGATATGGATAGAGCTTCTGAAAATTATGATTGTACGTTTGAATATCATCCTGGAAAGGAAAATGTAGTTGCTGATGCTTTGAGCAGAAAAGAGAAAACGGATGATGATACAGTGACGTATAGAGTGGAGTCTCTATTTTCGTTACGAGAGCTTTGTGTACAGTTAGATTTGATTGAAGATCAGATGTTGGCTAATATTAGTGTTCAGTCACATATGAGAGAGCTAATTGCATCGAGACATATCGACAATGATTATTTGATGCGAATCAAAAAGAAAATTAAGAAAGGCAAAGTGGTTATAGTACATCGACTTGATGATGCTGGAGTGTTATACTATCGTGATTGGCTTTGTGTTCTTGATATTTCAGAGTTGAAGGGTGAGTTGATGACAGAAGCTCATTCTTCTGCATTATCAATTATCCTAGTAGTACGAAAATGTACCGAGATATGAGAGATTTATACTGGTGGGTACATATGAAGAAGGATATAGCTGAGTTTGTTGCTAGATGTCTTCCTTGTCAGCAAATCAAGGCAAAACATCATACGCCAATGGGAAAGTTGAGACCACCTGACATTCCTGAGTGGAAGTGGGAGAAAATCACTAAGGATTTTGTGATTGGTTGACCAGGGACGTTAGGATGTATGCAAGAGATAGAGTACGTCGTCGCTGATAGGCTATTTTTACAAGTTTCTCCCTGGAGAGGTATGATGGAGACGTGGCAAGTTGAGTCCTAGGTATATCGGACCGTATGAGATTACAGAGAGAGTGGAACCACTTGCGTACCGATTGAGCTTACCAGTTGAGTTGTCTTGATTACATTATGTTTTTCATGTTTCGATGTTGAGACGATATCGATATGATCTTAGCCATGTCTTGAGAGCTCCTAAGATAGAGGTATCCGAGGAGTTGTCCTATCGGGAGGAACCGGTTGAGATTTTAGATTGTCAGATGAGACGATTGAGGAATCATGAAATTCAGATGGTATTGGTGAAACGGAGTTTTCATTCGCCAAAAGAAGCTACTTGGACGATTGAGTCTGATTTACGGAGACACTGTCCCTATTTGTTTCCGGACTCGACTTCGTTATCATGAGGTATGATTTGATCCGAGTTTATGTTGCAATATAAGGTTGTGATGTTGTTTTAACGTTTGATTTCAAGTTAAGAAACAAAACTTGATTTGATATTTGTCTTTGAAAGGAATGGCTTGGATCGATGATGTGAAGTGGTTAAGGCTTGACTTTGAAAGGAACCGAGATTTTTCAACAACCTAGGCTCTGATACCACTAAAGGTGACACCTAAATTCAACTACCATTCGCATTCTTACATATCTCTCAAATGGTACCCGAAATTGGACATCAGAGGTTTTGGTTTTAACAGCTTAAATTAAAAGAGTATAAGAAAAATCTTTTATGCACGTGCGATTAACAACTCAAAGATAAAAGTCTGTTAGGGAATAGATCAAGTAAAAACAGAATTTCAAATACAGCCTATCAACAGTAAATGTATATGCATTACAAATAATAATACATAGTCATGACATTCGTCCCAGTAAATCTTCAGTGCACGGCCCGCCTCGGTTCTTCGATCCTTCTGGTAGCAAGATCACCATCACACCTCCGTTGTATCCCTCGAATACCTACCCACACGGCAGGTATAAAACACCGTGAGTTGTGAAACTCAATAAGTAACACTTGTGCATGGACAACTTCCCTAAACAGTTGGCATCAATACACACATTTACATGTTCGTATATGTATTCCTTAAGTAAATTTCCAATACATGTATTCAACCATTTCACATTTATTCCCAGCATAACTAATCAACCTTTCCATTTTATCTTATGCCTTTCTTTTTAATGTGTTTCTCACACACTCATAAATATTCTTGAACATGAACCATAATAACATTATACACTCATAAACCTATTAATCATAAGATATGTAACAAGAAACACCTACATACTTGTACCTGAACATGATATTAATGAGAATACATAAACATACTTACAGCTTCCCATTTTCATTCTTATGTACACAACATCATTTTCCAGATTTAACATCAAATTAAAAAAGCATTATCCATATGACACATGCAACTCCAATCACTCAATATTCCATCAATTCAATGAATGCACTTAAATCTTCAAAGTTATAAATATATATAACAATTGTCCTGAAAACAGCCCCCCTACGCGAGGTGGTATGAACTAAGCGTGATGGTGGACAAGTACGCATTGTCGTTACCATCGCGCGTAGTTTGGTACACATAGACTCGTACTGGTACTTAAGTACGCATTGTCACAGCGACCACACATACTTCACTACGATCACGCGTGCATCATTGATTTCCTGGAAAGAAAACAACACAAACTCATAATTTCCAATCAACAACTCACTACTTAACATACATACTCTATAAACAATGTAATTCCATCATCACATAGAAATTTCCATTTTCAAATACAAAAATCAATATACTTACATTCCATTTGCCCAACCATGGCATCAATTTCTTTATTCTAGCAATTCAATTAACCGTTTTTATCCCGTATTTAAACACATCCCAGCATATACTTTCAACATTTATAACTTATTTACACTTGTGACCATATCAATTAGTTCAATCATACATCATTTATAGATCGTACCACCACTTATAATAATAATACTCAACAATCTCATAATTATTCTCAGATTGCACAAGTATACTCACATATAGACATGTATATCACAACTTCACGAGAGCATGTTAGTATGATCTGAATTACACAATCTGGTCACGAATACAAATATATATATATATCCGCAACACAATTCCATTCTCATGATTTCCATAAGACTAAGCATAACTCAACTCCACCATTTCATAGTCACATATGCACAAAACATATCACAAGTTCACAAAAACATAGCATATGTAATCTAATATATGCGAATGCATGTCAAATAATGCATTCCTAAACATGATTACCCGGGATCCCATTCAGTTTTTAATTCACGCCCTGCTTTGGCCATTAGAATGACCTTTGCAAACGAGCCTTTCGGCCGGGAGTATGTGGTTATATAATTGGATCCATATGTACGCCCTTACTTGGCCTGAATTTCGCCCTGTTTTGGCCTGGCACATTCATTCACAAGTTTGTGTACTGAATAATTAACCACTGTGCCTAGTGTATCATTTGTTATATACTACCGGAAATATTTATATAAAGGCTTGTAAAACCCCCAACCCGTCTCCTGTGTGCTATGGAATTTCCCCTCTCACCACAGGTAGATTATTTATATATCCTCAGAGGTCGTGATTCGATGTGTGATATACCCTTTAATGCCCTTATTTGGCCATAACCACTCCCTCGTTATGCTCACTAAGAGCCTTTATCATTTTATTTATATTGCTCACTAAGAGCCCCAAATCATGAATGCACAATCTATCCCACCAAATCATGCATTCACAACCCACACCTATTATGTATATCAATCATAGCCATTGAGTGTAACCATCAAGTAATCTCAGCCCATCCATATTCAATTAAGCATAGCCATAAGAACATTCATGCATTCACATGATTATTTACTCACAATTCATTCCATACCAAATAGGTATGTCATAACTAAACAACCATATTCCTATGCTCATATTCATAAAATCCCATTTCAAACTCATCACCAAACAAGATCATTCAAGACCACACATATTCACACAAGTGCATATAAGCACACAGTAATAAATCACTATCCATATCATTTTCTTATATCATTTATAACCAAAACTTATAGACTCGTCCCTTATATCATTTTCTTAGCCTTAAACAAACAAGGCACATCAGTTCCTACAACATCAACTAACCACTTGTTTGCATTCAAGCTTAGTAGAACACAACCCATGCATCTTTCAAGAAATTCATATATGTGTATCAAGCAAGATAATTCACATTCGTTGTCAACCAAATACGCATTAACACAATAACAACATAGCTAATATAATCAACCATTAACATAATCTCAACATAATTCGAACACTACCTTAACCACACACAAACATTTACTCTATCAATTTAATTTAACATGATCATACTACAAGCAATATACATTCATGAAACACACGTACGGCTAGGGAAGCTGTGCTCGTGTTACTAACCTTAGCAAAACTCCTAAAGACTTAGTCACGAGCCGTCCTCGCCGCTATTCATGTTTCCTATCAACAAGATCATAATTAAATATTCATTACATTATAAAAAATGAATGAATACCTAAAATATACACAATTATATTAGTGTTATTCCTTCCTCTTATAATTTCTCCTTTTCCTTTCCTTAACCCCAACTACCATTAATATACTAAACAAGTTTGTTTAGATGTTCCTCAACGTCATATATCAATTAAACACCTTAATCAAACAAATTTCTACGTTTTCCTTTCTGAAAACGTTAAGCCTAGTCCTACCCTTATCTCTATCTCTCTCATCAATCAATCAATGATTACCCAATTAATTTGATGATTAATACACCATCAATATGGTCTAAAGAAACTTACCCAAACAACCGAACTTGGAAATAAGCCTAGGGTTAAGAAACCCAATCCCGTCGCTATTCACTAATTTTTTTCAAACCTCGATTTCGGACTCCTAAAACTGATTTAAGCACCAAAAATGGTTACAGATGGATAGTACGCATGTTAAGCTTTCCAACGAGCCCTAAATTGCTCAAATCGGAGCTTAAACGAAAGAATTATATGGACGGAAAGTTTAGTCAAGAAACAAAAACGGGATTTACAAGATTAACCTAAGAAATCTTACCGAATTCCGAGAACAAACAGATTCTAGAACTCCCAAACATCGAGATTCCACTAGGAAATATGTTAGTTTAGGTTTTAAAGTTTTGGAAGGTGATTTGGAGGAGACGTGAGTTTGAAGTGTGAAGAGAGAGATAGGAACAAGTATATATATAAGGGTTCAGTTTTTGATGATTTTGCCCCCGATCACAACTGGTTCAATATTCCCTCGTTTTTTTCTTCCCCGATTGACTCTACACCCTCCGATTTATATTTCTTTTAGCTTATTAATTATGCCTGACTAATTCTCACATCTTTCTACGAATTATTATTTTAAATACTTCGTGAAAAATTTATTTATATTTTCCTACGTATTAATTTTAATTTAAATTCAAATTAAACGAAAAATTGAGGGCGTTACAGCTCTACCCCCTAAAAAAGAATTTTAAAATTTTAACTGATTTTCGAAAACCAATGAGAAGAACGCTTACGCTTCTCCTTTTTGTCTTTTCAAAAGAATATAAACTCCGTATTATTCTACAACCCTACGGTTGTCTTAATTCTCCTTTGTCCATTCAAGCACTCATATAATGTGCCACTTCGGCTTTTGAGACTATGCTCACAAGATTTCCGATTATCATTTTTCATTCATTTTTCTTTCCACGATATCCCAAACAGTTTTCTTTTCTTTTACAATGACACCATCAGTATTCACATCTCATCTCTATCTCCAATTGAATTTTATGCCTTCAAAGTTCATTCTCGTTTAAATTTCATAATAATCTATGCTCACAGCTTCTCATCTGTCAGGTAGTGCCAGCCCCAAGGTAGGTAAACAAAGACAATGATTTGCGTACGCATAAGAAGAAATGCAAGAAATATAGAATTTTCAAGAGAAATTCAATTAATGTCCTACCCTTAGTCAAGAAAAATAAGTAGGAAGTCAAAGCATCTTTCTTCCTCATACATTATATAGCATAAACACTACCTTCAAGAATGAGAATGGGCACTAGTAACCTCAATAGTCACCATCTCCAACTCAGATATTAGTCTACATCTTAACATTGCCCCTCAATTTAATCAACAATCATCACTAGTTAATCTCTTTATTTACATTACTAAACACAAAACTCTTCACAATCCACCCCTCATACAAATTTTCATCTTAACTCTAGATATCACTAGCATTTGCACACTAGTATCCTCAAAACACACTCATCCCTTTCGATATTCTCTTGCCATTTAACCTATCCATTTCCTAAACCCCTGTCAACATAAATCGCTTCTAGTAATCTTCTCACACCAATTTGCTTAGAAAAGAATTATAGTAATGGCATCATTTGTTTACTCATTCAAAATTGTTTTTTTTCATTATATATTCCTCCACAATCCCAAATCACTCATTTCATCTTAATTATAGGTGACGTAATCTTTTACACCCAAGTGAACAATCGAGCAAGGTTATTCAATCCATTTTACTGATTCTTATTTCTTCAACAAATAGCAATAATATAAATCATGCCATTGGTAACTTAGACCTTAGGTTGCATTGCATAACACAGATAAATGATGCAATCACATGAGGATCATAATCTAAACCTGGATCATATCTAGGACCATTTTATTTAAGGTTTACGTATAATCAAAACAATACAAGGAAAAAAAACATCCACAACTCTCACAAATACTGTAAGATCATTAACAATTCACCTAAGGCTCATGGCAGACCAACCTCAATGTGCACACATTCACAATTCATCAAGACATAGCCACTTTATAAATATTTCCTTAGCTTCAAAGCTTTAAGAACATAGGGGTCCTCCACACTCCACATAAAGAAACATGCACCGTCATTAATGAACACTTGCTCAACGTTTGTACATTAATTCGTGCATACTTATGCATGTGAACTAATAACATAGTCAAACAAAAGAAACATTTCATAACTCAACATCTGTCAATTCATCACTCATGCATGGATTATAACTCATCATAGTGCATTTGCATCATTTTCATCACATGCATGTTACACTCATTGAGTATGTAAAATGTTAAGTTTACACTCTCTTTTCGTTGCCTTAGGGGGTTATTCTTATCATAGGCAGTAGCTTCATTTTTCTTTCTTTTCTCATTCTCATTTAACGTGCCCACTAGAAATACTCATTCAATATTGGTATCACCCAGTCAAGGTCTTATCCTTTCCTAGTGTAGATGCATGTTGTAACTACCAAATCTATGTTGGCAATACTCAGCCAAGGTCTTACTCCTGCTCATTTATGGATGCCAAATCACAATACATATGCATTCTCATTATAGCATAGGAGTTCAAGACTCACATCATCCATCCAATTCAAGTACGCATTCATGCATTAACCAATCAGATAATCACATTATATAGAATGTTTGTCAGTCATAACATGTGCATATCTCATTTATATTCATTAACATATGCTGTAGCATCATTTTCATCATCCACATTACCACGACAATATTACCGATTCAACACGGAAAAAAAAACATAAACATAAACATAAACATAACCTAAACATGTCCATATATTCATGTCAATTTGGAATAAATATATCTAACAACCATAAACATTTCCATAGGCTAAGGTTACCTAGCATAAACAACACATGCCATCAATTGAGCACTACTATACATGAATTATATCCAAAGGTTTTCCAACCCGCAGTATAATACCACAATACTTTATTGAGTTCACTATGATACCTTAGCCATTGAGGTGGATTCCCTTGCACAAACTTCCAAGAATCGACGGCCTTATGTGCATGTCCCTATATCCTTCTTTCATGAATATACTCCATTATATGAATCATGTGCAAACAATACATATGTTTTCCAAACTAGGCATGCATGCATAATAGATAAACACATATTCTTTCAATTTGCACAATAAAAATTCTTGCATGCATGCTATAAAAACTCATTTTAGAAATCCTTATAATATATTCAAGTTAAAGCCCATGACATTAGGAACCGAGTTTTTCAACAACCTAGGCTCTGATACCACTAAATGTGACACCCAAATTCAACTACCATTCGCATTCTTATTTATCTCTCAAATGATACCCGAACTTGGACATAAAAGGTTTTGGTTTTAACAGCTTAAAATAAAAGAGTATAAGAAAAATCTATTATGCACGTTCGATTAACAACTCAAAGATAAAAGTCTGTCAGGGAAGAGATCAAGTAAAAGAACAATTTCAAATACAGCCTATCAATAATAAATGTATATGCAATACAAATAATAATACATAGTCATGACATTCGTCCCAGTAAATCTTCAGTGAACAGCCCGCCTCGGTGCTTCGATCCTTCTGGTAGCAAGATCACCATCACACCTCCGTTGTATCCCTCGAATACCTACCCACACGGCAGGTATAAAACATCGTGAGTTGTGAAACTCAATAAGTAACACTTACCTACATGGACAACTTCCCTAAACAGTTGGCATCAATACACACATGTACATGTTCATATATGTATCCCTCAAGTACATATCCAATAAATGTATTCAACCATTTCACATTTAGTCCCAGCATAACTAATCAACCTTTCCATTTTATTTTATGCCTTTCTTTTTAATGTGTTTCTCACACACTCATAAATATTCTTGAACATGAAACATAATAACATTATACACTCATAAACCTATTAATCATAAGATATGTAACAAGAAACACCCACATACTTGTACCTAAACATGATATTAATGAGCATACATGAACATACTTACAGCTTCCCATATGAATAAGCTTACCCCTTTTTCATTCTTATGTACACAACATCATTTTCTAGATTTAACATCAAACTAAACAAGCATTATCCATATGACACATGCAACTCCAACCACTCAATATTCCATCAATTCAATGAATGCACTTAAATCTTCAAAGTTATAAATATATATAACGATTGTCCTAAAAACAGCCCCCCTACGCGAGGTGGTATGAACTACGCGTGATGGTGGACAAGTATGCATTGGCATTACCATTGCGCGTAGTTTGGTACACATATACTCGTACTGGTAGTTAAGTATGCATTGACACAACGACCACGCATACTTCACTACGATCACGCGTGCATCACTGATTTCATGGAAAGAAAACAACACAAACTCATAATTTCCAATCAACAACTCACTACTTAACATACATACTCTATAAACAATGTAATTCCATCATCACATAGAAAGTTCCATTTTCAAATACACAAATCAATATACTTACATTCCATTTGCCCAACCATGGCATCAATTCCTTTATTTTAGCAATTCAATTAACCGTTCTTATCCCGTATTTAAACACATCCCAGCATATACTTTCAACATTTATAGCTTATTTACACTTGTGACCATATCAATTAGTTCAATCATACATCATTTATATATCATACCACCACTTATAATAATCATACTCAACAATCTCATAATTACTCTCAGATTACACAAGTATACTCACATATAGACATGTATATCACAACTTCACGAGAGCATGTTAGTATGATCTGAATTACACAACCTGGTCATGAATATAAATATATATATATCCGCAACACAATTCAATTCTCATGATTTTCATAAGACTAATCATAACTCAACTCCACCATTTCATAGTCACATATGCACAAAACATATCACAAGTTCACAAAAATATAGCATATGTAATTTGATATATGCGAATGCATGTCAAATAATGCATTCCTAAACATGATTACCAGGGATCCCATTCAGTTTTAATTCACGCCCTATTTTGGCCATTAGAATGACGTTTGCAAACGAGCCTTTCGGCCGGGAGTATGTGGTTATATAATTGGATCCATATGTACGCCCTTACTTGGCCTGAATTTTGCCCTGTTTTGGCATGGCACATTCATACACACGTCTATGTACTGAATAATTAACCACTGTGCTCGGTGTAGCATTTGTTATATACTACCTGAAATATTTATATAAAGGTTGGTGAAACCCCCCACCCCGTCTCCTATGTGCTTGGGAATTTCCCATCTCACCCCAGGTAGGTTGTTGATATATCCTCAGAGGTCGTGATTCGACGTGTGATATACCCTTTAATGCCATTATTTGGTCATAACCACTCCCTCGTTATGCTCACTAAGAGCCTTTATCTTTTTATTTATATTTCTCAATAAGAGTCCCAAATCATGAATGCACAATCTATCCCACCAAATCATGCATTCACAACCTGAACATGTTATGCTTATCAATCATAGTCATTGAGTGTAACCATCAAATAATCTCAGCCCATCCATATTCAATTAAGCGTAGCCATAAGAACATTCATACATTCACATGATTATTTACTCATAATTCATCCCATATAGGTATATCATAACTAAACAACCATATTCCTATGCTCATATTCATAAAAACCTAGTTCAATCTCATCACCATACAAGATCATTCAAGACCACATATATTCACACAAGTGCATATAAACACACATATTAATCAATCACTATCCATATCATTTTCTTATATCATTTATAACCAAAACTTATAGACTCGTCCCTTATATCATTTTCTTAGCCTTAAACAACCAAGGCACATCAATTCCTACAACATCAACTAACCACTTGTTTGCATTCAAGCCTAGTAGAACACAACCCATGCATCTTTCAAGAAATTCATATATGCGTATCAAGAAAGATAATTCACATTCGTTGACAACCAAATACGCATTAACAAAATAACAACATAGCTAACATAATCAACCATTAACATAATATCAACATAATTCCAACACTATCTTAACCACACACAAACATTTACTCCATCAATTTAATTCAACATGATCATACTACAAGCAATATACATTTACAAAACACACATACGACTAGGAATGTTGTGCTCGTGTCACTTACTTTAGCAAAACTCCTAAAGACTTAGTCATGTGCCGTCCTCGCCGCTATTCTCATTTCCTATCAACAAGATCACAATTAAATATTCATTACATTATAAAAAATGAATGAATACCTAAAATATACACAATTACATTATTGTTATTCCTTCCTCTTATAATTTCTCCTTTTCCTTTCCTTAACCCCAACTGCCATTAATATACTAAACAAGTTTGTTTAGCTGTTCCTCAACGTCATATATCAATTAAACACCTTAATCATACAAATTTCTACGTTTTCCTTTCCGAAAATGTTAAGCCTAGTTCTACTCTTATCTCTATCTCTCTCATCAATCATTACCCAATTAAATTGATGATTAATACACCATCAATAGGGTCTAAAGAAACTTACCCAAACAACCGAACTCGGAAATAAGCCTAGGGTTAAGAAACTCAATCCCGTCACTATTCACCAATGGTTTTCAAACCTCGATTTCGGACACCTAAAACATATTTAAAAACTAAAAATGGTTACCGATAGATAGTTCACTTGTTGAGCTTTCCAACGAGCCCTAAATTGCTCAAATTGGAGCTTAAATGAAAGAATTATACAGCCGGAAAGTTAAGTCAAGAAACAAAAACGGGATTTACAAGAATAACCTAAGAAATCTTACCAAATTCCAACCACAGACAGATTCTAGAAATCCCAAACACCTAGATTCCACTAGGAAAGATGTTAGTTTAGGTTTTAAAGCTTTGGAAGGTGATTTGGAGAAGAGAGACGTGAGTTTGAAGTGTGAAGAGAGAGATAAGAACAAGTATATATAAGGGTTCAGTTTTTTACGATTTTGCCCTCGATCACAACTGGTTCAATATTCCCTAGTTTTTTTTCTTCCCCGATTGACTCTACACCCTCCAATTTATATTTCTTTTAGCTTATTAATTATGTCTGACTAATTCTCACATTTTTCTACCACATTATTCTTTTAAATACTTCGCAAAAAATTTATTTATATTTTCCTACGTATTAATTTTAATTTAAATTTAAATTAAACGAGAAATTGAGGGAGTTACAACGGGCACGTTTCTAATTACGAGTATGTTCTACGAATATAGGTATGCTGCTGTTTTGCTACAAATTGAAATGTTTGGTATTGTATGTTAGGTTCAAAATGTACCATATCGAAAATCCGTTACAATTTGATCCGTTTTTAATTTCGGGAACAAAATTTCCTAAATGGGGGAGATTTGTAACATCCTGGAAATTATTGGAATTTAAATATTTCAAAAATACATTAAAACGGAATCGAATCAGACCAATTTAGGTAAGAATTGTGAAAAACAGCATTCAGCACGCTCGTGCAGCACTCCCCGTGCTCATGGGTGCAGACGAGCACGACCTCGTGCTCATAATCTGGAAAACAACACGATTCGTATTGAATTAATTACAGAAAGAGATCGTACAAGATTAAACAGAAACTCGTGCTGAGAAAAACACAACACGACCATATGGCACAACCCGTGTTCAGATCGTGTTGACTAGGAATATGCAGAATTGACCGACTAAAGCTTGATTCATTTGTAAATAGAGTAAAACAAGCTAGTAGCATGATTCTGAAACTCTAACCACGTTGCAGCAGCATAGAGGAGCAAGCAAACATTATAATTCTTGCCAAAAATCAATTCTAAGTGCATTAAAGGTAAGTTTTATGCTTTCATATACTTTTAATGTGATGAATTGAGTTGTTAGGATTGTTATGATGGAAACTATATTTGGAATTTGTTGTTGGAAATGAGGAAAGATACATGGTCATGTGTTTGAACATAGTTGAGGATGAATTGGACAATAAGTAGAGGATTGAATTTAATTTAGTTTGTGAATAAGAAGCTTAATTAAGGTTGAATTCATTTTATATATTCAACCTTATGATATTGTTGTACAGGAGGAGGATCTGTACGATGTTGATTGGATCGAGGTTAGAGCCCAACGCCGACTTAGGATATTGTCGATGTAAGGGTTTTATGTTAAATCGTAAAAGGGGTTATGATTTTATGATCATATGTGATGTTGTGTGCTTGCATTCTATGTGAATATTACATGTTTTCTATCGATATTGCCCTATTCTTTTATTTGAATTATGGAAACGTGTTATAAGCTGAGTGCATAATGAATCCTGTGTGGATAATTGTATTGTGTGAGTATGGTAGATGTGTGTTAATGATATGTTTATTAGTTATGCATTCATACATATCATATAAGAATTTGACTGACATATAAGATCATGTGTGGATAAAAAGGGCGAGCTGTGTGCGGTCCTGACTTTACTATGTGTTAGCCAAACTTATGAGCTTTGTGCTCACAGCTATGTGCTCAGGCAATATGTCGTACCTCTGCTGTATTCTATAGAGGATTTCCATTGCTGTGTGTTATGGTGGATAAAACCTGGGTCATTCTGTGTGAAATTGCATTGCCATTGCATCTATTTTCATTTATATGAATAAAATGCTTGAATGTGAATATCTGTGTGATATTGATAACCTGTGTGGTTAATGATCTGTGTGATTGAGATGTAGCTGTGTGCTGAAATTAAATATATGAGTGGTTAAGATAAATGTTGTGTGCTTAAATTGGAAGTGTAAAGTTGTAACTGAGTTGTATGCTTTTTAGCCCATATATGAGTATTGATTAGCTATGTGCTAAAGTGATGCATTTTCTGTGTGAAAATGATAAGGAAATGACCTATAGAACTAAAGAAACAAGGGTATAAACTGCTATGTGCTAACATAACTTAATCCATAAATGAAATAGGCATTTTCGTGGTTCAGCACGTCCTCGTGTTGAATAGCACGCCATAGTGCTGAAGATGATCTGGAAAATGATGTGGGCACGACATCGTGCTCAACTGAACACGACTCGTGGAGACAGTGAAGTTGAGCACGGTAAGTGTTGATTGATATACATCGTGTTGGCTTGAAATGTATACATGACCACGACCCGTGCTGAGAATAAATTTCCTGCACTTCATTTAATTCAATCTGATTATTCCCTACTGAGTTAAATACTCACCCCTGTGATTGTTTAAATGTTGCACAGATCGTAGGTAGCCGCTGATCAGACATTGTTGTTGTTGTGATCAGAGGTTCAATGTTTGATAATCTCAAGGTCAGGCTCCAGATTGCAGTTTTTGATTTGTACATGAAGTACATTCTATGTATATATTTTAGTTTGAACTTGTTTTCAAACTTATGATGCTTTCGCGTGTATATAAAATATTTTGGGCCAAATCATGTTTATATATATATATATATATATATATATATATATAAATATATATATATATATATATATATATACATACATAGTACTTTCTCTCTCTTCTTTGATTAATAAATAATTGAGGAAATTTATTTTGAAAATTTGAGCTTCACAATTTACGTATCGATTGAGTTTGCCAGCTGAGTTGTCTCGATTACATGATGTTTTTCATGTTTTGATGTTGAGACGATATCGATCTGATCCTAGCCATGTGTTGAGAGCTCCTCAGAAAGAAGTTTCAGAGGAGTTGACCTATCAAGAGGCATCGGTCGAGATTTTAGATCACCAGTCTAGACGATTGAGGAATCATGAGATTCCAACAGTTTTGGTGAAATGGATTTTTCATTCACCAAAAGAAGCAACTTATGAGGTTGAGTCAGATATGCGACGATCGTATCCATATCTGTTTTCGGATTCAACTTTGGGATTGGGAGGTATGATTTGATCTGAGTTTGAAAGTTTAATTCGTTGTTGTGATATTATTATATGTTGAGATTTCAAGTTAAGTGCGAAACTTAACTTGATTTGATATTTAACTTTGAAGGAAATGGCTTGGATCGATGCTGAGTAGTGTTTGAAGCTTGATGTTAATGTTTACGGATATGTTTCTGATTACGGATCTATTCTGCAGATATAGAACTTTCTGTTTTGCTAAAAATTGAAGTGTTTGGTATGGTATGTTAGGTTGAAAAACGTACCATGTCAAAAATCCAGTGTGATTTGATCTGTTTTTTATTTTGGGGACGAAATTTCCTCAGTAGGGGGGGATTTGTAACGTCCTAGAAAATTTATGGAATGAAAATATTTCGAAAATACATTTAAACGGGATCGAATCAGATCGATTTAGGTAAGAATTGTGAGAAACAGTAGTTAGCACGCTCGTGTAGCACACCTCGTGCTCATGAGCACAGAAGAGCACAACCTCGTGCTCATTCTAGAAATTGGCACACCCTCTTGTCGTATTAATTGTAGAACGAGATTGTGCACGATGGAACAGAAACTCGTGCTGAGAAAGAGCGGCACGACCAAATGGCACGACTCGTGCTGTGGGTCGTGTTGACTGGAAAGATATTAAGAAATTATGTTCTGATTGATTCATTGTGCAAACAGAGAAAAGGAAGCTAGCGGGTGATTGAGGGAACCCTAGGTCTCGTTTCAGTAAGGGAATTTAGCAAGGAAACAACTTAATTCTTATCAAAATCAATACCAAGTTGAGTAAAGGTAAGTTTTAAGCTTACACTTGCTTCTAATGTGATGAATTAGTTATGGGATTGTTATGGTGGAAGTTAGGGTTTAGTTTAGAAGCTAAAATGAGATGGAAAAATGGTTTAGGATTGAAAGAACTATTCATAATGGATTGAATGATTGATTATGGAATCTTTGATTGTCTAGGAGGATCTAGACGATTTTGACTCGAGGGATTAGTCGGTGGAAGCGATGCGACTTGCACGTATTTCAAGGTAAGTGGTTTCGTACACTTACAATATAAGTGTTAGAACATTTAGAGATTCTCCTTAAACTTAATTCATTAAAAAGCTTTAACTAGCTTAAAAATGATATTAAGAAAGAAATGATGATAAGTGAATATGATATTTGATTTGCATAAGTATGCTGAGGAATTTATGTTGGTTTTGTGTTGACATTTGATTGATTACATGCTCTGTTTGGCTACTTGCCGTTATTATTTTCGTATGAGATTTATGATAATCATTGAAGCATACGTTTGCTTTGTGGAGCATGTGTGAGCATACTTATGATGTTGGCCTTAATGGTCGATGGTGATATTGTGGTCGTATGGTCGATTATGTTATTGTGGTCTTTATGGTTATGGTCCCTATGATCGTTAATGATATTTGGCCTTTATGGTCATGGCCCTCGAGGTCGATTATTGGAGAGATATAAGCCCCGGGCATTCATCTTCGAAAATATGTGTACATGTGCATACATGAGTTGTGTGGCATCCGTTGATAGCATGTTAATCTTACTTCTTTTATAATGAATGCTGGACAAGTATAATGTTGTTTGAGCTTATATGCTTGATGAATTTATGTGCTTAAATGCATGGTATGGTTCTTAAGAGTATGTTGTGTTTTGTGATTAATTTGACTCTTAAGTGATTTAAATTGTTAATATGAGTGTACATATGTTATGTATGATGTATTGAAATGGTATGGACCAAATAAAACACAACTAATACTTAAAGAACATGAAATCATAAATTGAATGTTTGAAACAGAAGTTTGGCACGCCTTCGTGCTGACCAGAACGCCCTTGTGTTGCTGGGTAATCTGGGAAAGATGTTGAGCACGGTCTCGTATTCAAAGGTGGCACGATCGTGTTACCTGGAAAATAATATTTCAACACTACTCATGTTTGTTTTGGCACGACTTTCTGTTTGGGAGATTGATATGAGCACGCCCTCGTATTTATCCGGCACGACCCGTGCTGTTCCTCTACATTTCATTTATTCTTAATGAATTGTGTTATACTTACTGAGTATACTTTTATACTCACCACTTTCATTGTTTAAATAATGTGCAGATCGTAGGTAGCTGCGAGTGGACCAGATTAACTGTGATTGGAGAGAGTTGCGATATACGACTGAGGTCCGACTCCAAAGATGTCTGTTTCAGCTTGTGGTTTTCATATTGTATATACTATGTATATATTCAATTTGAATAAATTTTCTAACTGAGTTGTTTTCTGCGTGTGTGTGTGTATAACTATGTTTTGGGCCGACATATGTTTATAAAATAAATGTTTTGGTTATTATTATTCGTATTTTAAAAGCGAGTTCAAATTAGGAATTTCGTTTTAAAAATTTGAGCTCCACAAATTGATTTATAAATTTGATAAAAATATAAATTAAAATATTATACTATTTTTTATTAATAAAATTACATTTGACATAAATTATATTTTTATTTAAAAATATTAGCAAATTTGTAATCTCATAATTACTAATTTTTTTTATAAAAAGTAATTTACAAATAAAATATATTATAATTTATATTGATAGAATTAATATATGTCATCTCACTGTATAGCACGGATTCAGTTGCTAGTTTCAGAACAATCGTTGATCTGGTACTTTTATGAAGGACTACTGACTATTGAGAGGAGAATAATAGATGGTGCTTCGAATAAAGCTTTATTGAACAAGACTCGTCAGGAAGGTAGAGAATCGATTTTTTCTATGTCCGATAATTCTCAATAATTTAGCGGTAAAACTAATACAAATACACATGATGTTCATGAGGTTAGTTCTTCTCATTTGAAAACTAAATTAGATAATTGTTTGCCTCTTTTTTCCATGCGACAAATGTCGTCCTTTTCTAACTGCGAAAGCGTGAACGGAGTTAGAAAAATAAAATGCGAGTTTGCCAGGAATTTTAATGTTATTCCGAAAAGAAAATAAATAAAATGCGCCAAATCTGAAATTAACCAAACGATTTCTAAATGATAAAATTAGGACGATTCCTTGACTGAATGGAACTCAAAATCGTCAAATCAACAATAAATAAATAACAAGAAACTAAAATGGGGAAAAAATAACAACAAGACAATGCCAATTGAAAATAGTAGAAACTAAGAGTAAAGTTGCCACCAGCGGTTGATGATGATTGATTGTTTATCCCCACGTTAAACTTCTTCTTATTTGTCGTAGTCTCTTCTTTTGGCAGAAAGTCATTTCTCCTTTGGCAAGAACCAAATATTCCCATTTGATTTATTTTGTTAAATAAGTTAGATATTCCTCCAATATTTTGATTTTATTTCCTTATCTTGGCGTATTAATTCCACATTATTTCCTCTAATTTTTTGAAATGGGATCGGGTTTTCCAATCAATTCAGTTTGTGGACTAGAATTATTTTAGGTGTAAACAATTGCATCATACATCAAAAAGCTTAAAGTATTTAAGCTTTGAATGATGTATAAATTTACACCAAAATTTTAAAGCTCAAACCAAATAAATATTGGACCAATCTTACATTGGGTCTACACAAATAACCTTTTCCATTTGAATTGATAAAGCATGTTCAGAGCCACCATTTCTATTTCCAAACCAACTTTCATGACAAACAACCTTCATGGCACCTTTCCTCCATGCCTTCCTCACAAGCTACCAAAACAAAATCTTTGCCCAAAGACCAAATAACCAAACTCATGACCAGCACAAACTCCTTTTCTCTATTTTGAAATTATGCTCTACACATACCACATTCAATTTCAAAACCCATGTCCATTTTCTCCATTTTAAAGCTTATTCTCTATTTTAAAGCTTCATTTCTCAACATCTTCCAAAACCAATTTATTCCCCTTCATGGCAAACCTCCGATTTTAAAATCCATCTAAGATAACCTATACCTTCTCTATTTTTTTAAAAGTCAAACTTCTACCCAACTTATTTGCCTCCTTCGACAACACCCATTTTGAGAAACTCAATTTTCAAACCTCCAAATCTAAAAAATCATGCTCTACAACTCTCTAAACGTATTAATCCGCAAAATCTATCGATCGTTTCTATTGTTCAAACAAAAAAATGGAAAATCTAATGACAAGAAACTACCCAAAAATGCTCTATTCACAACGCACTCCAAGTGACGTCATTGACAAGCAACCAACAAAAAATTATGGGTATGTTTGCATTCTTCTTTGGCTTTTTAGGTGGCCAGAGGCCAAATCTTGGCTTCCTCTTTGTTGATAGGATTTGTGAAAGTTGTAAGAGGGGCCTTATGATATACCTCTTTGCATATGTGATGATGACTAAGAGTATGATTGTTGTTGGTTGTTGTTGATTGCTTGGAATTGAGTCTTCTATAGGTGTGGTTAGTCCATATTGTAGGGGAAATTCTACTGAAATTTTTATAGAAATGCTACTAACCTTATTTTGGTTCCTTTGACCGATTGTGAACAAACTTCCATAGATGCTTCAACCTCTGGGACAGTAATGGTCCTTGCTCAGGTATCTGTTCTTTGGCCTGATTATGTATAACATTTTGAAATGGCCAGAGGCTAATTTCTGTATGTTGCGTTGGTTTGAAATGGCCTGAGGCTAATTTCTACACACTGTCAATGGCGCATTCTGAATGTCAATGGTATGAGGTCAATTGTTTATTTGTTTCGGGGCTTGCTTGACTCTTCACAGGTTTACTTGAACACCTAAAATGACTAGATGTCAATTTTGTGCAGGTTTCTTGAACAATGATGGCAGTCAAAGGCTTAAAATAAAATTTTCTTGCTTGACTAAAATGGTCAGGGGCCTATTTCTTCACGCAGGCCTGGTTGTAGCAAGCCATTGACGTAGGTAATTTTCAGATCTTCCACCGATACTAAATTTATTTCTTCTAAAAATCTTTTACTTGTAGCGTGACATCTGCCATCTTTGCAAGGACTACTTCTAGGTCTTTCAACTCCACTCTATCATCTTCCATTAACGATGTCTCTTCATAAATTAATTCAGCTCCAAGGACCTCTGGCTCACAACGTTCCTTGAACTACTGCTGCTTTGTGTCAAAATCAGTAACTGCAGCTTCTTCCAACTTCTCCTTTTTATTATTGTTTTTATTCATTTGAAACATGGTTGTCCGAGGGACAAGGTGAGCTACCCATGGACATGCGTTTTTTGGATATTGTCATGGCTTTTCCTTTGGCAAAAGTAAATGTTGTGTTTCTCCCATTCTTGTCTTCCCCTCGGAATGTCATTGGTTGTGTATCATCATGGTAGAAACATGCATCTACCAAATCGACCTCCCTATTAAATGCGTTTGTGTCAACCCTAACTGTTTCCACCTCCCCGTCATTCCAAAATAATAAGCATTGGTGGAGCGTGGACGAAGCACATAGATTGGCATGAATCCAATTCCTCCCGAGCAGCAGTCTATAACTTGCGGTGGAGTTGATAACAAAGAAGGCAGACGTGCAAACCTTACTGCCAACACCAATTTGCAATGGAATCACGCCCAATGTCTTGGCCGCGTCACATGTTACAGCTGTCACAACCAGGTCAGTATGTAGTATATCTTCGGCACCCTTAACTTTTCCAAATGAGATCAAGTTTGTCCGGTCAATTCGGTCTGCGGACCGGAATTATTTTTTGTGTAAACAATAATCTTACTAATTTAATGAAAAATGTTATATCTGTGTTAACAAGGGATAACAAGCTCGAGTTTGTGGTATATGTTGTGAATAGGGACATCTAACAGATTCTTGTCCATTCTTACAAGATGATGATCAATGAGATAACGTGAATTATGTGAACAATTTTAATGGACAATCACTACAAAGGAGATCTGATTCATTCTTTAATATCACCATCCAAACTTGAGATATGATAATGATCAACAAAGAGAATGTTCATCAAAGAGATCGACAGAACAAGGAATTCATCTAGCAACACTAATTCCTCTTTACAAGACTTGGTAAAAATATTGGTAAGCACAACACAAGAAATGAAGCAAGCAAATCTTCAATTGCGACAACAAACAAAGGAAGAAATCAAAAGCTTACAAGACCAAATCAACAAATTTGCTTCTGCCGTGAATCAGATTGAAAAACGAGAGTCTTATATAGAGGGTAATGGATTTGATCATAGTTATATTTTTAAATTGAATTTTGAAAATAAATTCTGTGTATATATACATGTTCACCATATCTATTTGCTTCCTACAATGAAGAGGGTATTCGATTAGGCTTTTAAGCTTATACGTCATAGATGTAGCTCCAATTTAGCGTTAAACTTTAACGTAACAAAGATGAAATAGAAACTTCGCGTTCATTGACACAGAAATAAAAACAATCATTTGTATTCTCATATCAAATTTAAAAGCATATATATTATTATTTCGAGTAAACCACAATATACAACTATAGAAGTATTCTTATGTGAAAGTACAAACTGACGACAAAATTTCCAAGTAAACTATGATTGGGAAATTAAGGAATAATTCATCTTTATAAGGACTGACTCCAGTTAGTGTAGCCGCCCAAGTTAAAGAAGCCAGTTTCAATCTCAAAATACACAGAGGGAATTAGTCTGCAATTCATTTATTTGGGACACGACGTCAACTTACCTTAACGTCAATTTTTCCTTAATTTGTGTTCCCATTTTTTATAATTAATTTTATATACTATGCAATATCTCATATTTTGAATATATTGCATTATGTTTATTAGGATAAGATCAAAGTTTTAGGTAAATGTAACAACACTTAATTTCTGATGAAATTTGACTCCAATCCCGGTGAAATTAGTCGTGATGTGACAATTTAATTTTCCCTCCAAAATCTTTTGACGAATTTCTTCGGAAATTAATACATCCATCGAAATCTGACGAAAATCATCTACAAAATTTGTCGTAACATTAGGGAGGCAATTTCAAATTTTTTTACTCATTCTCTACATTATTTTCCTCCAAATCTTTCTCTATAAATTCATTACTAACATCTCATAATCTCTCTCAAAGTATTTTTCCTCACAATGCTTCTTTCTAGGGCTGCTCATGAGACTGATAAATTCTGAATCGAAGTGAATATTTGTACCTGATAGTACCAGAACTAAAAAATACCATTGACTTTTGACTTTTAACGAACTGTACCGTACTGATTTTTTTGGATGGTTCTGAATCTTACATAAGATCTGTACCGATAACCGTACTGAATTGTATTGAATTGTCCTGAATTAAATAACCAAAATTAGTGTCGAGTATATGTAATACTTTTGATATATGTCATTTTAATGATATATGTCACATAAATGATATAATATTATTCATTTTTCTTCTATTGGTTTAACAACCACAACCTATTTAAAATTTTTTATATCTTATAAGTGGAAAAAAGAAACTATTTTTTTATCTTATAAGTGGAAAAAAAGAAATTGTCTTAGGAGTTCTTCAATTTTTATTATTGCTGAAGTTCTTATATGTTTGTAAAATTGGTTGAGAAGCTCTAATAATCTTATTGAATTTGAAGAATTAGTTTAAGATCTAGATGAAAATGAATCAAATTTATATTCTTTTGTCTACAATTTATATATATGAAATTAAATGTGATTTTATTTTATATATTTCAAAAATGATTAAGAATTCAAATTATAGTCCAACTTTACTTTGTCAATTGAACTTGAATTGGAAATACTAACCAAAATTTTTATATTTGATTGAATGTCAAATTTTATTTAGTTGTTAATTATGATATTTTAACTAATGAAAAATTTTATGCAATGACTATCGTAACTTGAAATTCAATTATTATTTGATTCAATATCAACTTTAGTTGTTTTGATTTATAATCTTTGATCTCCGAACTGATCTAGATTTGATTGTACTGAACTGAAATTCCTGAATCTCTAAACTGTTTTGTACAAAAAATTAAGACAAAACGAGACGGATATTTTATTTTAACAAAACAAAACGGATCTTTAAAAAACTCAAGTTCCCAAAATTTTGGACAGGATAATTATTCTTAAATCCCGACCGAACTGCACCGTGAGCACCCCTCACTACAAGAAAAAAATATTTTAATATTTTTTAAAAGAAAAATAGGGGCACATTAAAAAGGTTATCTGTGTGATGCATAGAAACTTCGAACTTAGTAACACAGAAATGAAAACAGTCATTTGTATTCTCAAATCAAATCTTTAGAAATGTGAAAGTAGAAATGTGAAAGTAGAAACTGACGACAAAATTTCCAAGTAAACCATGATTGGGAAATTAAGGACAAATTCATCCTTATGAAGACCGACTCCACTCGGTCTAGTCGCCCAAGTTAATGAAGTCAGTTTCAATCTCGAAATACACGAGGTAATGAGTCTGCAATTCATTTATTTGAGACACTGCGTAAACTTACCTTAACCTCAACTTTTCCCTATAAAAACCCTCAACCAACACCTAAACAAATCACAAAACCTACCATTAATTCTTCTTGTTAAACCAACTTCCGATTTCAAAATGTTTTCCAAATTCTCCAGTCTTTTTCTTTCTGTTATTGTGCTGTTTTTAATCATTCAGCCCTTTGTAGTTCATTCACGGAACTTGAAGTCCGAAAAGAAATATTTCAAGAATTTTCAAAACTTGATAGGTAGTATCAAAGAAGGCCAAACTGTGGAAGGCCTTAGTGAGGTTAAACAATACCTTCAAAACTATGGATACTACCCAAGTAGCATTTTCGAACTGAACGATGTGTTTGATCAACCCCTAAAATCCGCTTTAGAGACATACCAAAAAAACTATCATCTTAATGTTACAGGAACTCTGAACTCTGCTACAGTTAAAGAAATGATGGTGCCACGATGTGGATGCCCAGATATCGTCGAACATAACACTTCCAAGAAACACTTGCACAACACTGGCAAACTCCACATGGTATCCCATTTCAGTTTCTTCGATGGAAGGCCAAAATGGCCAACTTATGACCTTACCTACAGGTTCATAGGCCTCCAAGTGGTGAACCAACAAGTACTAAGAGATGTGTGCTCTAGGGCATTCAAAAAGTGGTCAGATGTTTCGCAATTCAAATTCCGGGAGGCAGCTCAAGGGGGAAACGCTGACATTTCAATCGGT
>CANYCX012561493.1:0-12283 GCA_948193385.1 Breynia disticha f. nivosa | reverse complement strand
AATCTTGCTCACAAAGTGGTCTTTTGTGTTTCTAGTGTTGTAGTTATCTTTCCAGCTGACTCTTTTATACCTTTCTCTTAAGTTTATGGTCGTTAGACGCATAAACTAGCCTTTTTTTAAAATGCCCATGCATTTAATGTTGTGTCAGAGTCATTAACGTATGTTACTTTACTCCTGAAACATACGTTACAAAATTAACGTATGTCACCCATTTCTTTATATCATACGTTATGCTCCAACAGCCACCACGCGTACTTCTCGGTTTTACTTCGGCCAAAACTTCAAATACATTAACGTACGTTACCAATGCCTCATAACATACGTTAATTAGATTAGCATATGTTACGCTGTTCTTATCGTACGTTACTCATCTACTCTGTTTTTGCTAGGTAGCCTATATGAATAACATATGTTACTAACTAACATTAACATATGTTAATCCTTTCCAGAATGTTGTTTTTACCTGAAAACTGAATCTTTACCACTTTAAAGAATTTCACATTATCAAAACCAAGTTAGAGACTTAATGTTGATCACCCTTGATCCAAAAAATCATTAGCCATTACTTAAATCGGTTGCAATAGCAATCAATTGTGTTAGAGAGAAACTCAAATACAATTAATGAACATGCATATGTTAACATTAAATTGGATATAAAGCACACAAAATTAGTGAAGTGAATATTTTTGTGCATTTAAACTTACATCGGTCATACCCATACAAAAAATATCAATCTGGCATATGAACATAAATGAACATAATTGAAGATATTTTCACAAAAAAATCTCAATTGTAAGTTTGAAATTTTTTTTATAGTATCATTTTTTTTATATTTTTATTTTTTTCTAAAAATGACATTTTAAATTTATTTTATATTTTATTAGTATTGACCAAATAATGTACAACTATTTCTTATACTATTTATCATCTATTTTATTTTTTATTTAAGTTTTATGATCTAATTAAAAATATATTTAATATTTTTTCAATAATTTACATATATTAAATAGTGTTATTATTAAAAAATTAATAAATTAGTATTTTTACAAAAATATTTAAAAATATATAAAAATGTAATTCAAATGTTAAATTTTGGATTAAACATAGTACACTACATTTACCTTTTAATTTGTAGAAATATATGTGTTTTAGAATTTTTTGTAGAATAATAGTTTTTAACTTTTTTAATTACACTTTGTACATAATTGATTTTTGTAGATATAAACCTAATATAAACTTTAATATATGAATTTAAATATTTTTTTTGTATAAATTTATATCTAAATTTAAATTTAATATAAAATTCTAGCTTAATATATATTAAATTGTTATATTTTTTTATAATTTTTTTAAAGATTAAATTATATATAAACTTTTTATCGTTTAAGCTAAATATTAACTTGATGTAAATTGTATATAAACTTTGTTTACTCAAAACTGATATATTTGTAATTTAATAAGTAAGAGTACAAAAAGCTTTCAAAAGTGATTAGTTTGTAAATAAAAACTAAAAAACATTGTATATATGCAATTAGCCTTCAAGTTATTTTTTTTTAACCAAACAAAGCTCTTCATATCATTTCATTACTGATAATATGAACAATACAGCTTGGGGGATTGAGACCCCAAACAAATCGACCTGACAACGAATGTACCTCTCTAGCTAGACTATGGGCTGCACAGTTCGCAGATCGTTTTACATAAGCAACTTTCACATTAGATAGAGTTGCCAACAACATTCTAAAGTCTGACACAATTAAACCTAAAGATGATAAAACCGCGCTTGATGAGTTGATTGCCGACACTGCCACAAGGCAATCTGATTCTATGATCACATTCTGACGTCTCCTATCCTTCAGCCAACTTAGTATCTCTCTAATCGCCATTGTCTCCAAAAGCAGTGCATCTGTGATATGTGGAATCTGTCTTGTGAATGCTCCAATAAACCTGCCATTCTCGTCCCTAATTACAACACTTATCACCCCGAAACCATCAAATACTGCAACATCTGAGTTGATCTTCTACCAACCACCCAAAGGCTTCTCCCAACACACCCTTCTTCCAGGTGTATTACTTACCTCATTATTGTCATGTTGCTCCTATGCTTGAGTCCATGCCTCCAATAAATGTAAGACGACGATGGATAGTATCTAGTTTCCTTAGGATTTTATTCTTCCACACCTTCTCATTCCTTGTCCTCCACAAACTTCAGTAGATTGCTAGAACCCGTGACATTTGATCCTTGCCATACGTTACTGCCAAACTTAGGAGCCAATCTCTGCAATTGTCAACCTCATTTTTAGTGCCACTATAGCCCACCTCTCTCCAAATCTCCATCACAAAAGGACATGCAATGAATAAGTGCCAACTTGTTTCCACATCTCTGTCACACAACAGACAACAAATATCATTAATAAGCACTTGTCGATTTTGCAATGTAAATCTTGTAGGAAGACTATCAGATAGAACTCTCCACATAAAATGAATAATCTTAGGAGGGGCTTTGAGATTCCACAAAATCCTCCAAATCCTATGATCCTAAAGTCCAGCATCATATCCAGCTAGCTCATATGCCACTCTATATCCATTTCTTACAGTATAATGTCCAGTTTTATCCCAATCCCAACATCATACATCATTAGGACATCTATTGCTAAGAGGAATTGACAAGATTTTGGTCAATTCTGATGGATTAAACAAGTTGTTTATTAGCGAGAGATCCTAACACCCTTCATGCCTATTCAACCTAAATTCGACACTCTACAATCCTCATACCCTTCAACAATTAACGATTGGATCCTTTTAGCACCATATCCTAGTAACTATAGGTCGTTCCAAATCCTTATTCCCTCCCCACTACCCACCCTCAGCCTAAGTTCGACATGTAGCACTGTTTTTGTTGCCCAAAGCGACCTCCAAACATAGCTTGGTGTAGACGTCATATCAGCATCTACAAAGCTTCCATTCTTAAAATACCTTACCTTCATTAGCCATGCCATTAAACAATTTGGGTTAGTCAAGATCTTCCAACCTTGCTTCCCTAATAGTGCAAGATTTAACTCATGTATTCTTCTAAACCCCAAGCCCCCCACATTCTTCCTTTAGCAAACTCTCTCCCATCTCTTCTAATGTATCCCTCCCTTAGATTTATAATTGCCCCATAAGAAGCCATTCATCATCTTCTCAATTTCCCCACATATATCAGTCGGTAGTAGAAAAAGGCTCATTAAATAGTTGGGAGTCACTTATGACACCGTCTTCAACATCACTACCTTCCCGGCCTTGGAGAGCATTCTACCTGTCTAACCTGCAATCCTACTCTGGACCTTATTTTTTATAAACTCAAATACTTTAACGTTGTTCTGCTCCACTGCAATTGGCATTCTCAAATAGGAAGAGTGCTCCTTCGTTTTAGCAATATTCAGAGGGCTGATAAACTTGCGCGCACCTCATAGCCCGTGTTTAGACTAAAAAAGATGGACGATTTGGTGAAATTCACGCCCTGCCCAAAAGCCACTTTGTATAACTCCAACAACTTTTTGATCTCTTGCGCCTCTGTTGTCGATGCTCTGAAAAAGAGGCACGAGTCATTGGCAAAAAATAAACGACTTACAATTGGTGCACCTGCCGTCACTTTGACTCCATGAATTAATCTGTTTAGCTCGGCCTTATGAATCAGATCCGACAACCCATGGGCACACATAATGAATAGATATGGTGATAGTGGACAGCCTTATCGAAGACCCCTCTCCGCGAACGCCGACCCTATTTTTTGCCCACCGAACATTATGTTAAATCTCACATCTTCCACACACATCCTAACCAAAGAAATCCAATGTGCTGAGAATCCTAGCGCTACCATCATACCTCTTAAAAAGCCCTACTCAACCTTGTCATAAGCTTTTGAAATATCCAATTTTAATGCACTGAAACTGGTTCTGCCCTCTCTTTTTTGTCTCATATAGTGCATTATCTCATACGCAATCACAATGCTATCCGTTATCATAGTACCAGGAACAAAAACACTCTGACAATATTCAATAATTCTGGGAAGAATCCCCTTCAATATGTTTGCTAAAGTCTTTTCAGCAACCTTGTAGAGTACATTGCATAAGGAATTGGGTGTAACTCAGACATCCTTGAAACCTCTTTCTTCTTGGGTATTAACACAATTAGTGTGTCATTCAAACCCCTAGGCAGCTTTCCCTAATTTAACCAACCTAGACAAGGTTGTGCTACATCATGTCCAATCCTATACCAGTACCATTGATAAAAGCATGGGTTGAACCCATCCTCTACGGGCGATTTTGATGGATGCATGTCAAACAAAGCTTTCTTAATTTCCTCATTAGTAAAAGGGCGGCAAAGATCCTCATTATTCTCCGCTTGGCTGGACTACATTTAATGCTTCTATCATATCCCCTTGCTCCAATGTAAAGATATCCTGAAAATAGTCAACCACCACCCTGTCGACTCCATTTGTGTGATCATACCACTGCCCATCCTCACTGAACAATCGACGTATTTTGTTTCTTTGTTTTCTATCTGTTGCAACTGAATGGAAGGCCTTAGTATTACGGTCTCTAGTTTGTAGCCAGAAAAGCTTCCTTCGTTGTGCCCAATATTCTTCTTCCTGTTTTAGCAGCCTCTGTAACTTCCTCTCTAGAGTACCAAGTTCCTCCACATTATTTTGACCCCCAACTAGTCTCAAGTTACCCATTTGATACTGCACTTCTTTGATCTCCCTATGAAATTTCATTGCAAAATCATGTCCCCACTGATCAAACCTCTGTGCACATTCATACAATCTAACCCGTATGTCCCTCCCAAAAGATTCCAACCAAGTATCCCTGATAATCTGATCATACTCCTCCTCCCTAACCCATTAATTCTCAAATCTGAAGCCCTTCTGTCTTCTAATGACAAACTACTTAACCTCAATGAAAATTAGTAAGTGATCAGATGAAGAGTAGGGGATATGAATTACCTTTGATAAGAATTTTTCCTTCCATGCTTTGTTTGCTACAACGCAATCCAAACACTCTTGAACCTAGTTAAGAGATCCCTGTGTGTCTCTCCCATGTGTAGGGGGTTCCATCATGCCCTAATTCCATCAAGCCACATACATCCAATGCATTCCTGAAACTATCAATTAAGCTTTGAGGATGTCGACCTTTTTCTCTCTTCTCCAACCTGTCGAGTAACTCATTAAAGTCTCTAAATACAATCCAAAGAAGACCCCTAAAATCATATAAGCTTCATAATAGAGACCATGACAGCTCTCTTTGAGTCCTGTTGGGCCACCCTTAGAACCCTGTTAATCTATAAGCTTTGTTATCCCCAGGTTGAATCTCTAAATTTATTTGCATGTGTGAAGAGCTCACTACCCTAGCATAATCCTTATTCTTCCATAACATAGCTATTCCCCTGTACCCTTCAAATTTTTCAACCATAAACATTCCCCCCAAAACCAATCTTCCTTTGAACTATTTCCATTAACTCTATATTTACTAGTGTCTCCATGAGAAACTCTACATTGGGTCTTTTATCACGTTCCAAGTCTGTTAGAAGATGAACCATATCTAGGTTACCATCCCAGTGCAGTTCCAACTTATGCAACTCGTGGTGCTCGACGGCCCTACTTAACAGGGTCAGCCGCTTCATTTTAATCATTCCCACCACTTGGACTCATGACCATATTCGTCTGAATAGGTAATTCCTAAAGCCCATAATGTGTATTTTCCTCGGCTTGTTCAAAGTCTTAGCTTCGTCTCTTCGCATCTATCATCTCAAGCCCTTTATTTTCTTTTCCAAGCCCACTTCCTGTCTGAGGCCCATGCTCAACCCTTACGCGTGTTTCCCTCTTTCCTCATATTTCCATGCATGCAGACACATTCCTCCACATCCTCCCTATTTCACCCCCAAAGTAGGAAGCACTAACTCCACCTCCTTATTCTGGGCTGCAAACTGATAACTGCCATCTGCCCTCTTCTCCTCTGTACCGAACTTGCTACTGGAGTCCACACTGACATAACTAGGTTCCAATCGCAGAAATGATTTACCCTCATTAATATTGATCATTCCACGAAGATGTGCACGCAATTCTGGCCCGTATTTATGAGGTGCAACCCCTTCTGAAAAGTCAAACGCTAATTTACAGGAACGTTCACCATGTCCCAACATTCCACAAGAGAAACAAAAGGGAGGAAGTTTTTCATATCTGAACCTGATAACATGATCTTTCCTAGTATCAACCTGTAATTTCAACTCAGCCTTAAGAGTCGTCCTCACATCCATTCGAACTCTAATTCTCAGATAACTCCTTCATGCCCCTACAAAATTGTTCGGATCAGATGACACAAATTCCCCAAGCTTATTCCCAATTTCCTTCATCATATACCCTGACCTATAGCCCACCGGGACATCAAAGACCTGTACCCAAATATCCACAAAATAAAGCTCTAGTGCTGTTGGATCCTGACCTTCTGTTACCCTCTTCATGATTAATAGCTGGTTCTCAAACATCCAGGGTCCCTCCAACACTCTACAGATATCCACCTCATGGTTGAATTGAAAGAGAAACAAGTTCTCATCCAATTTAATTATGCACACACCTCTCCCCGACTGCCATAATAACGCGGACATCGACTTCATACGCTCTTCTCGAACTCTTTTGACTGTTAAGAATCTTCCCACAAACGAATATGAAAAGTCCAATGAAGCACCTCTCTAAATCCGAGAACTATCAAGAAGTAGAGCCTCAGTATTCTCCTCCTCTTGAATCGTCATGCTAGCACACAAATCAGCCACCTCATCTATATTACTAGATGAGGCCATTGAAATTGCCTCGCCTGAGAAAAACTTACAAACACCCCTCAACCACTAGGCAAGAGAAATACGGCTATGTGAAATAATTGTGCGTAGATTAACAACAGAAAGCAAATGAGAGAGGGCAAACACTAGGATTTCTTAAATAACAACCCTACGAATGAGGATCCCATATAATAGAAAACACAGAAACCTCGTCATTTAGAGGAGGACTAAACCACCTTCACCATAAAAGTTAATTATTATTGATAGCCTTCAAATTATTTATGTAATCGACCTTTAGATTTTTACATGATTATCCTCCACAGAATTGAAATGTAGAAAAGTGGGTTTTCATTGAATAAGCCCAAAAAAGGGAAGGTAAAGCGGGCCAATTTACAAAGAGGTTTGAGACTTCCCCGCCAAGCTTTTCTTATTCAATTTTGAAATCCCCAAACTCCCTCACATTTTCGTCTACTAACACACGCTACAAGATTATCCATTTTTACTCATTCCATTCTTCTCAACAATACCCTCAATTGATTTTTGCCATTCCTTGCCTTAAGGTAAGCTTCACCATTCATTTTATTGCCTCCATTTTCCAAGTTAGCAATTCAATTATTTTATCTGCTGTCAACTTGATTTGGGTTTGCATCAAAACCAGCATTTACATTTAAGTAAAAATCGAGAGTTTTTTATTCAATTTTGTGATGATTGAACGTAATCGGATGCATGTTATGATTTGTTACAGAAATGGAAGGAAAAAAAATTCAATATTCTCCGGAATTAGTGAACCCAGTTGATTTTGATGATGTGAAGTATGTTTCTGGTCTTAGTACTATACTCGTCGCCACAATTCAGGAAGCTAAGGATAGAATCTCACAGATTGAGTATGTTTTTTGTAGCCAGCTTTACCCTAATTTTCAGTCGAAATCCAAAAGTTTGCATAAGATTTATTCAGAGGCTAAGAAAGTAGCTGAGGATGAGTTTAGGAAGAAGGAAAACGAGCTATTGCTTCGAATTGAGAAACTCGAATTTGATAAGAAGGAGATTGATGAGGAAAAAGAGGCATTGCAAATTAGAATTGATGATCTCGAGGAGAAGGTTTTGAAGAAAGAGAAGGAGGTTGATGATGGGATTAAGTTTCATAAAAGTTTTCTTCAAATTATTCAATCAAAGGATTGTGTGATACTTGAAAAGGAGAAAGTGGTGGAGGAATATAGAGGGAAGATTGATGAGTTTGTTTTAAATGTGAAGAGCTCGGAGGAAAAAATTGAGGGGCTGGAGAAGTTGTTGGAGGATTCAATGAAAAGGGTTGAATCTCTATCTTTGAAGTTAGCAGAAAGTGAGAAGATGTTGAATGACCGTGAAGTGGAGGAGGAGACACTTTCGTGCAAGTTGAAGTGTTTGGAGGATGATGTTAATAGACTCCAAGATAATCTTAAGGAAAAAATGGAAGAAATTAAGGAGGGAAAGATGTTGCAGGCTCAATTACAGCAAGAAATCGATGTGAACATAATGGAAATGTTGAAGCAGAAACAACAGTTAGAGGATTCAGATAATGATAGGAAACGGCTTCTGGATAAAGCAGGTGGTTTGGAGAAGGTGGTTCTGCTTCAAAAGAAGAATCTAAGCCACAGTGGCAAGGAAGCTGAAAAAAATTATTCGTGTCAACATTGGGTTGAGAAAATGGAATTGACTGCCTCGGAGTTACTGGCTGAGAAGAAGAACTACAGGGAGCTTATGGATCGTTACAAAAAATTGAAATCTCAGTACAGCTTTCTTCTCACAAAGAAAGGCTTAACTTCAGAAAACATGGTATCCCGGTGCAGATTAGGAGACATAAGTGAATCAAAGCACCATGATAGTCCATATTCACATGGTAAAATTCTTTTGATCTTTTCTTCATATTTGCATTGAGGTGAACTAGATTCAAAATGTTGAATTTATTGATTCTAACGCTTGTTAAATTACATGTTTCTGTTTCAAATTGTAAGTCAAGATCAGTATTGATTAAAATATGCTTGATCAATATTTCTGATAAATACTAGTTGAATTGAATCCATTCTTATCGATTGGCCATTTATCCTGTCGTTTATTTTAGTTTTTCCTTGTATGCTGTCTACTTTTGTTGGTTCTAATCGACATAGCATTATTTGTGGTTAGAACAACAACAGAATGCGTGTTCAAATGCTTCTGCTGCTGCTTTTGAGGGAAAAGTGAAGGTTGAAAATGAATTCAGTAACGATGGCTCGGGCGATAATGAAGTGGCAAAATCATTTGCAAATCCGATTTTTAAATCTCCCATTTCTGGTTATATTCAACCTAAATGCCCTCCCACTGCCAAATCTGCTCCAATTATTGGTATAAAGCGGCCTGCCTCTCGCTGGGTAGAGACTAGGTCTCGTGAATGCAGAGACGGACATGATCCTCATGATGATTTCCTTGCTACCCCTCTTGAGAACCTCAAAACGAACTTGAACAAAACAATAAAGGAAGAGGTTGATTTTGATATTCTTGTTCCTAATGATGCAAATGTCAATAGTTCAGATGATGAAACGCAAAACATGAATGGTGCACCTAGCCCAGGAAAGCAAAAGATGCCTGTTCCAGTGGCTGGAAAGACGGGTTTCAAGTATGTTGAACCAGTAAGAAAGAAAGCTGAACGCCAAAATTTGAAAGGTGTAGAATGCAAACAGTGCAAGAAATTCTATGATGCTGTTCTTCCTGACAATGGAGGCAATGGAACTAACAATGGCAAGCAGAGTTTACGCTGTGAGCATCATGATGGAGTTTCTAGGCATCGTTACAAGTACGCACCTCCCCTAACTCCTGAAGGATTTTGGAACATTGGTTTTGAGTCTGAAATGTGATTTTCATGAATTTGAAGCTTCTTTATGAATTGTAGATTAGCATTTCTAATGTGTAGGTCAGATTCATTTATACAATTCTGTGTCTTCAACTGTATCAGAAAATGGAAAATGAAGAAACATAATCTCCAAAATGTATTCTCTCTTCACACTTCCAAAATAAAGAGGTTAAGCGATACAAAGAAATGAAAACTAAAGCTGTGAAGAATGAAAATGTACTTTACTAGTTCTTGAATTGGGTGTGAAAATTACTGATTTTTTTTTTAAATGCGGTATATTAGAGCCTTAACGATATTTCTTCTATCCTCTTATTTACTGAAGGTGTTTGAGAGTTAGAATTATCTAGTATATCGTAGATTTAGATCTTACATAGAGGTTGATGTGTGGTCAGTTCCCACATGGGTTTTTAGGAATTCACAAAAGCATTAATAAGCTGAGTATGTGGGGTTGAAACTTGTCCTTATTGAGGGCTGCATGGTCCATGGAGTGTCAGTGGTAATGTATGGGATATGAGAGGTAGTTGCCCTTCATGAACCGCAAACTCTATTACTTCATTTCCCGTCACTTTTTCGATTCCAAGTGTTATGATACAGACTTATCAGAGCAATGACAATGCAGAGAAGTAGGAAAAAGGTAACAGAAGTATACATACATTGTTTTTATTGAATGGTGTTTACAGATTAAACCCATATCTGAGAGAGGAAATCTGTAAAAGATTAGATGGGGGAGATAAATGAGTTTGGTGAGAGCATTTATTGAAGTTAGGAACATGCATTGCTGTGTGAGATTGACCTCTGCTGTTGTCCACAACTGTCCTAACCCAACAAGCACATAAATGGCTTCTCCAAAATTTATTTTAATTTAATTCACGCGGAGAAAGAAACTATTGGTCTATTATTATTTTTCAATCTGTACATTCAAAAACAATAATTTCTTGCCTCCTAACTGTTCACCAAAATAATTAGTGCCCTCTCACATATTACATGGCTTCCATGTATATATTCATTTTAAGTTGATATGAACAGTTGGTTTCTTAATACCTGGTTATGAATCCCTTGTGATCACTTATTGCTTTTTATCTTTTTTTTTGTTTTGTTTTTTTACGAGTGATCTTATTGCATTTCTTTTATCATGTGCACCTACGTGTCCTTCACATTCGAAAAGGCACAAAAACAAAAGAAAGTGGTTTAGCTAAGCAAAAATATACATCATTGCATTCTTTTCCTTCTTCTTATCCTAATGATACTTTCAATCACTTTGTGCCTGCCAAGTGCCAACCTTTCCCACCAACAATCAACTCCTTCATACCCTTCTCTACTTCAAGGCCTCTCTCGATAATAAGTAGAGTATACACAGGATATGTCATAATCCTATTCATATTCATATTCATATTCATAATTCATATACTTTACTTATATTTGTGCAAGTAGACAAAATTATTGTTGATAATTGAGTTACTAGTTGAGTGTTCATTTATCCATTGTATAAATTCAATTAATTAATTAAAAAAATAATAAATTATTCATTTAAAATATAGCTTAATAAATAAATAAATTAACATAAAAAATTACATTCACATAATTAATTTTACATATTATTAATTTGATTTACATTATTTGAATAAAAGATTTTTATAAAATTTATGATACTCTAAAATGTGAACATTATATAAATAAATTTTTGGCATGTCAACACAGTGTAGAAAAATTAGGAAGATACTAAGTAAAGATATGAGTATCACTTATCAGTTTAGGTAACGATAGCACATATAGATAATGTCCAATGAGTATGGACACATATACGAGTATGAATAAAATAAGACTATATACATATCTCACTCATATTTGCACAGTAAAATGTGGCTAATATCTATTTTCCCGATCAAAGTAGACGATATTCACATGGACTGAGTACAAGCAGATAAAGTACAGATGGTCATTCCTGCTCTCTATTCTCAATGAGGATGTGCTACCTTTTATTTCATGTGTGAACTTGCAAACTCTCTAGGTCGCTGCTTTGAGTTAATCCTTACCGACAAGCTAAGAAACATATGTAATTTCAAAAAAATTATTCTAAAGCTAAAGCTTTATGTATTATTAAGCTGATTCGAGTCTAGCTCTGTCACATGGTTTTATAAAGCTCTTTAACTTTTTCTTCAAATCAATTATACTGTTCAATTTAATTAAACTCTTGTTTATATGTAAAATCATACACATTCAAAGTTCTTTTCCTTGGAAACAAAGTAAAATAACAATGATGGGCTCATTTACATTAACCAATATATGTAATAATGAGTTTTTAAACTACCATTTCTCTTAGCTAAATAACATTTCTGTGGTTTCAGAGTTGGTGAAAGAAAACAGAAAGAGCAATAATTCATCCCATTTTTTTATAACAACAATCTCTGTCAACCTTATGCTTATGCTGTGCTTTCACGTGCTTCCAACTGCCTCACAATTCATCAGAATCCTCAACAATAATTAACATTACATTACATTAATCAAATTCTACAAACCGACCACCTTACCCATTATTATGACTCACTCCAATGCTGGCATCTTGGTCCAACCAATCAACCCGTCTCGGCTGAACCATTTAACAAGTCC
>CANYCX012561489.1:0-17475 GCA_948193385.1 Breynia disticha f. nivosa | reverse complement strand
TTTTAGGAATCTTATATTTTTAAATTTCTATATATATATGGTTTCCATTTGATTAATGAAATGCGTATGTTTTAAATTGAACATTTATAAAAAGATTTTCCTTTAATAAAAAATTATATTTTCTAAAAATAAAAATGATTTTCAAATTTGATTATCATTTCTTGATGAAAAAGAATAAAATATATAAAAATGTTAGTCAAATTTGAGCGTCACATTTAATACTCAGGACTCGAACTCAAAATCTCTAGTTAAGCTAAAACAATCTCATGTCAGTTGATCTACGCGCTTGGTGGTAGTGGAGGCGAGTGATAAGGAGAGGAGAAAGGTTAATGATGCCAGAGTTATCGCCTACATACATTGCTGTTGTACCTGCATAAACAACGTTAGTGATTTGCATAGGGAGGTTTGTCTTCTTCCTTATATCCTAACTAACACATGTAATTTCCATTAATCAAATTTTATAGCTGCAAAACGGATTCAAGAATATATTACAACGAGAATACTGAGTTTGATCGATCGGTAACTATATTATAACCGATAAATTTGATAATAGTTAGTAAGAGCACCACTCATAATTGAAATGATAAAATCGCTTACTATAACTAATTTGAACATAAGATAATTTAATTACCAAAATTAAGTTAGGATGAAGGTGAGCCTACTATCTCAAATATCTAATCAGATGTACGCTCTTGGAAAATTCAAGATGTTTGGACGCAAGTTAAGTTCGTCAAAAGGAAAAAAAGGTAGCATATAACATTTGCTAGTAATTACGAAAAGAGGCATATTTGTCTGTGAATTTAACGGTAAATGAGTCAATCAACATACTGAGGGTAGAGATTCGATCCTTAATTTCGTAGGGCGTTAGAAGAGACATACAAGCCTAGATCTACTAATTCGCCAGTTTCAATGGAGACTTCGTGTTTTTGACTCATAGACTAACCCGACTCTTGCTAAAATTTAGTCAAAAAAGGAAACGAGATCATATCCTCGAAAGCAATAAAACAACTAGGTGAGTGTAGGGTTTGTCAAATGACAAAAGAAAAAAAAACGTTCAAATATAGAATGGTGGACAAGTCAAGCATTACAAATGAGAAATATGGACCACCAAACACGTAGATTAACTGGTGTGAGGTTGTTTTAGCTTAACCAAAGATCTGAAGTACGAGTCCTGAGTACTCAACTGTGTTACCTGACTCGAGCCAGAATTAGTCTGAGATGCCCAGAGTATCTTATGATTTAAACAAATGAGGAATATGGTTTTGGCAAGATTCATGTTGGGGGATTCTTTATGTGGAAATATCAGAGAAACTTGTGGCAATTTGCAAGCATTAAAATGGAGTTGGCAATGCAAATATATGACTGAAGGGTAGGTGTGGTGGTTGAGCGTTGGTCTTTCTCATTAAATAAAAATTACATAATAACAATAATTTACAACAAAACTATAATTTTTTAATATTGTAATTATTTAATATTTTTTTATCAAATTATAATAGTTTATCAAAACTTTCTCGATTTATTCAAGCCACAAGCATATGACCGTTTTAGAAGATCCCCAAGCATAAACAATATACTTATAAAAAAAAATATTGTATAGACAGAGATATTTACGCGTTTGTTTCTTTTGTTAAAAAATTTTAGAAAAGAGATTAGACTAACCCACGAACTAAGGGCAGAGAATCTCATTGAAATCTGGCGAACCAGCAAATTAAAGTCTATATGTCTCTCATAGCGCCGCTACAGAACCGATGAATCTTTATGCGTTTGTAATCGTAACTAATAAACAAATGGCTCAATAATTATAAATTTGAATGTTGGAAAAGAAAAGTTTAGCAGTCCTTTTTTTTTTTTTTCTGATCGTCAATTACGAAGTCTTGTGAGTTGAAGCTTGGAATGTCGAATGTGGAGGAAACATAGAACGCGTAGGCATCCATATTTTGGTGGCTCCCAAATTGCCAGTATTTCAAGGTGGGTCACTCGCATTACACCAATTTCCTCCACAACCATATTTATCAATTCAAACCTTAAAGGTTGGTCTAATAGTAATGGTACGATATTTTATCTTAACGATCGCAAGTTCGAATTCCCACTAGTCCTTTAGGATTGAGATATATGTAAGTATTACGGTAAGTGCTCTTCGAATTCGGTGACTTTTTCTGACTTTAAACTGGAGAACCATCCTCACACCTTAAATTTTTCGAAATGAAAATATTCATCAATTCAGCCTTTCTTCATGAGTGAATACATTTGCATTGTGATTTCAAATTGAAGACTATAGAATTCAACTATGGACACAGTAATAGATCTATAATTTTTTTTAAGAGAATAAAAATTAATTAAATTAAAAGTAATATAGGAAAAAAGGGTGTTACGTGCAAAAAATACGAAGTAAAAACATACGATACTAATATTATATGAGTATCCACAACAAAGAGGGACTAATACCCCTCGCTCGTATTTATTTCCTTTATGATGGTTATTGAATATGTTTTTGTTTATTTTTTTAATTAATACTTGAATAAGAGTTTAGTATTAATTTTATGATTTATTGTTAATGAAATTCTATTAGTTCCAACTAATTTATCCAAATAATCAAGTCATGCTGGAAAAAATAAAATCTTAAAGCAATATTGTATTTCCTTGTGAACAAAAATTTATGCACCCCATTTTATTTTTTTTAGGCTCTGTTTGTTTGGAGAAATTTATTTTTTGGAAAAATATTTTTTTGATTTTTCAACGTTTGTTACCAACGGAAAATAAGTTAACAAAATTATAAATTAAAAATCAATGAAAAATAATAATTATTTTTGACATATTTTTAAAGAAAATATTTCTCTTATTTAAAATATAAAATTATATTTTTTATATTTTCAAATATTTGAATATGAAATACTAGAAAATATAATTCCGAAAAATAAGATTTTAAAATATAAAAAATATTTTCACAGAAAATCAACTTCCGTCAAACAAACGAAGTAGGTTTGGATTCACTTAACGTGAATCATGTCGGACTCACCATAATTAAATTGGAACATTTCAATATGTTAGTTGTTCCAAACATGTCACATTGTCAACAATCTCCATTTTTCCAATTGATTTTAATTTTTTCCCAATTTCCAATTACAATTTAATTATTCGGTTAAAAAATACTTTTAAACACTTCTTTCCATAATTACATCATAAACGTTTTGAGCATAAATTGATTTTAATTTTTTTACAAATAAAAAATTAATCACAAAACGAATCGTCCAAGTCTATACAAGTTTTGTGGATGAAAATATTAATTAATAGAGAAAAAAATAGAGATGTGATTTGACACGTATCCTCCAAGTTGATAGGACGCTAGGACACGCCGTTGAATGAAAGGAAAAGACAGAGATGACCTCATCATTTGGTGGTTGTTTGGACGTGGCATCATTGTCTAGCTCTGAGTATCTTCCCAGGTAGGCCCCATGTTTCTTGCTTTACTGCGCGTGTTAGCTTGCGCACGTGCTAGCCAACCCCATTCACTACTAAAAACATCTCCACATAAATTTATCAACTAAATTTTTTAATCAAAAATTTTTTTAAGAACATAATAAAAATATTATATAATTTAATTAATTTTAATTATTATTTTTTTAAAAATTATAAACTTTTTATTTTATTTATTTTATAAGACAGAAGAAATAATTTTTTATTTATTAAATTTTTTATTTTTATTTACATAGTTTTTATTAAATTTCATAATATAATCTTTCATATTTCTCATAAATATTTTTTTAAAACAAATAAAATTCACTTTCTCTGCTATACAATGTTTTATATAAATTACTTAATATACTTAATAGTGATAAATTTCTTTTTTTTTTTTAAAAAAAGTTTACCTCATTATTGTAAAATAAGAAGTAAACTAGCTGAAAGAACACACATATATATAATACATATATATATATATAGCTAATTAATTAACATATAATTAATTAAAGCATGCAAATAAAACGAACAGAAAACGCATACCAGGAGTTCTGTTCAATGCAGCGGAAAAAGAACGATACCTCGTTGAGAGTATGCTCGTATCTACAGGCGCGGACGCATTGGGATACGGGCAATGTTTCGCACTCGATCCTACACCGGAAATTCGATCACCGAGAGAGAAATAACCACCGAGTTAGTTATTTTGTGAGAAGAAGAGAAGTGTTGTTAGCTAAAAATCAGCTCTAAAAAGGGGGATTTGAATAGGGTTGAGAAACAATACAATTTTTTCGTGTATAAGAAGATAAAGAAAGATGAACACACGATATAGAGTGGTTCGGCAGAAATACCTACTCCACTACCTAAGTTTCCCACTTAGGATTTTGTCAAACACCTTACTATTACCTCACTTTGTAGCTTAGTGAGAACTTCGCACAAGCTTGAGTTACGGCTTAAGGAACCTTACAATCACAACCTGAATTCCGGCTCAAGTCATACCTACCACTACAATCTATACTATACACTCCAAACAAATCTGTGTTAGTTGTGCAAAAAGTACAAAGTGAACAATAATAGCTTTTGATTGATTGCACAAGTAAGAATGTAAGATTTGAGAGCTTTCTAATGTTGAGAGATTTTTTTGCTTGAAAGATTTTCTGAAGTGGTACTTTCTCTTTCTTCAAATTCAACTTAAATACCAGCTCCCAAGATGCTTCATTTACGGATGTGATAAGTGGCTGCAGAGAACATTTGGCCGACTAAACTGAGATTTACTCGACTAAAAAATTTATATTTGGTCGACTAGAATATTTTTCCTCGATTAAGATTATTTCAGAAACATTTGTCTTGAACTCGCCTTTAAGTTACTCGACTAATCGAGATCTTGGTTGACTAAACTTTTTCTTCTTGGTCGACTAAACTTTTCTTACTCGAGTAAGATTGTTCCAGGACCAAACTGTCTTGAACTCACATCAGACTTACTCGAATAGTAAAAAATTTGGTCGACTAATATTTTCTTGGAACCGAGCAACGTTCAAATTTGAACTCTGTAATTATTAAGCCGCCCAAAGCCAACTTCATAAATGCATCTAGGGAATTGTCCTCGAGTAAGTCGACTAAAAACTTTACTTGGTCGACTAATATATACTGACTTGACAAACTATGTTTGACTTTTCACCTTGCACTCTTGATCAATCTGACAAACAACTTAGTCGACTACACCAAATATTGGTCGACTAAATTCAGTCAATAACCATTTTGAGACTAAAACCTTAATTTCATGTCATTTCATTTCGATCCAATCTGTCCCTTAAGCCTGTAGACAATGTTTATCAAGTTCATTCGTTTTAAATCATTATCAAAACATAGAAAGGACGTAATGTTCACCACCATTGGTGCAACAAGTGTCTTTTCTCTCCTCTTCCTTTTTGGTGGAAGAATAGAATGGTGGAAATGTGGAGGGGAGGAATGATATTTATAGAAGTGGAGGTACTTATTGGTAAATAGGTACATTTTCACGTACATTTACACTCCCTAAACCAAAAGTGTTTATAATTTAATCCTTCAATCAAATAGATCATAATTAAGTCTCTTAACTTAATTATATTTATTCGACAACCCAAATGTCATGGGCGGAATAAATTATCCTTTCACTAGCAATTGAGGAGAATTTTTGAGTGACAACTATTGTCACATGACAACAATTATAATTTTATACAATTTTATAATTTTTATTTCTTATTATTATATATAAAAAAATTATATTACATAATTTTATAGTGTTGTCATGATAACAATTGTCACATAAGAATTTACTCATAGTTGAGATTCTTCAAGCAAATAAAGTACATTAAGACGAAAAAAGTGTGAATTATGTAATAGAGCATTTAATGAAATTTTTTTGCTATAATATTTAACGTTTTTATTTATTTAAAATGAAATTTTTAAAATATCTTATATATTATTTTTTATTTTATAAATAATGTTTTTATATTTATTATTATAAGTGATATAATTAACTAAACATAAGTGAATTAAAGATTTTTTATAAAAATAATATAATTTTAGAGATAATTTTATTTTTTGTTATTTTTCCTAAAAAGAAAATAATTTTAGGCTAATTATTTTCTTTCAAAAAAGTCTCCGTATTTCCTAAGCACATTGGTAAAATAAGAATTCGATAAAATTTTATTTTGTGGAATACATTTATTGTTATATTGTTTTGAAGGTAGATGCATTTGGACTCATTCGTAAAAGTGCTTTTTGTGGGTTATCAGCAATAATGGTTCATATTCTTGCTGGTATGAGGCTGACGATCTCTGCATAATCAATCCCAAGTAGAACTTACACTGCAACCGAGCTCGCTTCCAGCATCCATTCAGCTGGATTCTGTTTATCACTACTTCTGGCCATTCCTGGAACTGCCTGCATAAGTTTACCAGTGAATGATGTTGGCATGTTTGTGCTTAAGTAACTCTGACTCGTCAGTTTCAAGAAAATATATTCAATCTTCTTTGGGGAATTGAATTCTGTCCCAGTGGCTCGAACTAGATCAGTTGTCCTCCTCTCTTTGTCAGCACTAGCTCTTCTAAGGCTTGGAAAATGTCTTATAGCCATTACAACTGATCTGCCTTTGTAACAGGAACATACATTCTGCTTCTATTCTCAACCTTGACAAAAAAAACCCTTTAATTTTCTGCTTTCTCAAGAACCTCTCATTATCTTCTTCGGCAAGCCTAAAGTTTCTTTCAATATATTCTTGCTCATCTTTAACATCAATATTCTTTACATTAACTTCCTTATGTACCAAGAAAGCTTCATCACTGTCGTGATCTTGAACTTTAGATTTGGTCACACTGGTTCAAGCCCTAATGCCCATCCCAGAGCCTCTTCATTGATGAATCCACAGAGCTTCTAATATAATCCTGTTCCATGGTTAATATTATGTTTTCTGACCACGAAGTCAGTATTAGAATTAGTATTAGTATTATTTAGCTGTGCATTACAGCCATTTCCAATAAAATATACAGAAAAACTGATAAGATTAAACATATCAAAATTGGAGGAACTTTATAAAAATCATAACAATTGTTTTACATACAAGCAATAAAATTCTAAATATTTGTTGATACTCGTCGTTATCATGAACTAAACAAGAGCAAAACGGACAAACAAACCATATACAACTTATCTACATTATACATTTTCAATTTCACTTGATGTAGACCTTGCTAAAAGGAACAAAAAAAATATAGAAGATGTTTATCTTGTCTGGAAGTTGAGAGTCCTAATGCAGTAGGCGAAAATAAACGCGAAGAAGACGCAGAATCCTACCAAGACACCAGCAACAGGCCCCATGAAATCTGGCTCATACCCATAATTGTCTTGAATGAACTGCTTAATTGTAGGATCAGGTGAAACTCCAGGCACTCTTATGCGGGTTTCAACATCACCGTATTGTGATACGATTAGCCCGTAGACTGTCCATGCCACAGGGCAAATCCAGTAGTACCATACCCACCATTTCGGAATTCTCTGAGTTTTCAAGGAAATGAGAATTATGTTAGATTAATGCAATAGTTCTGGTAATGATGAAAAGAAATCAACAAAGAATAAGTACTAACCGGTCTTGGAATGAAGAATCCTGAGAAGAGATTAAAGAGTGCATAGAATGCTGCTGCAAAGATGGATGCTATTTGGTGGTTTGGAGTGATGGAAACTGTCATCATTCCGTAGTATGTAAAGTAGAGGAAGGAGAAGAAGCTGACGAAGAAAAACCAGAAGAATTTTGCGGCTGTCCATTCGAAAGCTACCATGGCATAAATAATGAGTGTGTAGTAAGTGGTTTGAGCAAACACATATGGTATCTCGGAAACAACCTGCAAGTCATGCGATATAAAACCCAGTCAGGTTCTCATTCTACTGTGATACAAAGTCCAAAATGTCGGTTCCGAATTGAAATTGAACTCACCTGTGCCATGGCATAAGGCAATGCGGAGTACATTCCAGCAGCTTTCTCTCTATAGAACACAGTTCTTTCAACTGCTACTATAGGTTGAACGGTTGAGCAGTTGTTAATACCAACAAACAGTACAGCAGAATATAAAGCTCCGATAACCATCTGTAGATCACTGGAGCTCTCCCTGAATCATAAGACAAAAAACAATGGATTCTATGTCAGATTTAAAATGGAGGATGTACGAAATTGATTGGTGTTGGAGATTATTGTGATGAATGCGAACCTTTTCTTGCCAATTCTCCAGAATATTGTTCCAATCAAGACTGCACAAACCAAAGTGAAAAAGAACCTGACTAAGTTGTAGTCAGGACTTCTCCAGTAAGTCCACCACTGCTTCCATAGGCAAGACTTGAACTGTCCCCATAAAGATTGAGAGTACTGAGTGGGAAAGTACAGATCGCTTGCTCCTGGTGGTGGTGTGCGTAATTCCTCAACCAAAGCTTTGTTTCTCCTGCTCATATTTGAAAGAAAAAAAATGTTGTAAGCTCAGAACGAAGAACAAAAACAAATTGTATACTGCGTAGTTTGTGTGAGGACTTACTGGAACAATGATGAGGATCTGTAGTGTTCTGCAAAATCCATTCCAAGTCGAACCTCAGCAGCAATTGAACTGACTTCCAACATCCATGTTGCTGGATTGTATTTATCTTTGATCTTAGGAACTCCAGGAATTGCCTGCAAGAATGAATTCACTCGAAGTCAGATAAAAGACTTCAAATTAACTGTTTAGATAGTTAAAAATTTGTGAAAATCATGAAATACCTCAAAGTATTCGACGATCTTGTGCGAATTCCGACCCAAAGGTCCAGAGTAGATCACTTGTCCTCCTCTCTTCATCAACAATAACTCATCAAAGGCTTCAAAGATGTCAATGCTAGGCTGATGAATTGTGCAGACAACAGTTCTACCGGTGTCCACTGTGTTTCTCACAGTCCTCATAACAATAGCAGCCGCTCTCGCATCCAGACCGGAAGTTGGTTCATCCATGAATATGATGGAAGGATTAGCAACAAGTTCAACTGCAATGGTCAACCTCTTTCTTTGTTCTGTTGACAACCCCGTAATTCCAGGAAGTCCAACTATGGCATCTTTTAGATTCTCCAACTCTACCAGTTCCATGACCTCATTCACAAAGATCTGTTTCAAACATGAACCAACATTTGATTTAACATTATTTTCACTCAATTTGAAGCTTTTAATTTATTAAGTTGTAAGATTTACCATCTTTTCCTCATTGCTGACTTCTTTCGGGAGCCGTAGGAATGCAGAGTAGATCAATGATTCCATGACAGTTACTTGGGGTGAATGGATATCATTCTGTTCACAGTATCCGGAAATTCTAGCAAAGGTTTCTTGTTTCTTGGGGAAGCCGGAAATTCTGATATCACCTTCAACGTATCCACCAGTCTTCCTACCAGCCAAAACATCCATCAATGTTGTCTTTCCAGCTCCACTAACTCCCATAAGGGCTGTGAGTACTCCTGGTCTAAATGCGCTAGTCACCTCGCGGAGAAGTTGGAGCCTGTCCTCTGCAACTCCTTGTGCCTTCATTTCCTGTTGTTTACCCCAATCAAGTTAGCCTCAAATTATGAGTTCAATTAAAAACTGAAGGAGGTAATTAAAATGGTGAGACTTACAGGAGGCATGTCAACGTAGTAATTCACACTGTCAAAAGACATGGCTAGAGGAGTGAAAGGAAGAACCATTCCTCTCTTTGGAGCAACACCATTCACACCCTCCAGTGTTGAATCGGCATTTCTGTTTAGTCCATTAGGAGAGGAGCTGCTACTCATTCTTTGCATTGCCAATTCCTCTGAGATATTACAACATCAAGGCATGTCAGGTTTGCATAAAATGTATCAAATCAGAGTATTGAAATCCTATATTGTTATGATCCTTACTTGTATTGTTACCATCAGATGCAGATAATGTTTTTCGTTTTCCCGAATCATTTTCTGTGTCTTCTGGAACAGCGGCTTGTGGCTTTCCAAGAGCTGTTCAATTTCAATTATAACAGATTGAAGATCAGCTAAGAAAACAGAACAAGTAAGAGGCATTTAGTAGATGCTAAAACTTTTCAATCGATACTTACGGCTCAAGTACATGAGAGAAAAGGTGAAGAGCACGTTCAAGACAACAACAAATCCAAATGTAGCAGCTACACCAATCCAGTACCAGTTCTCATCTCGGAAGACATCGAAGTTCTGGAGCACTGCAATTCCCAAAGGGGTGGAACCGTCCGAAGCCTGCAAAGCAATGAAATGAACAGTCAGTTGCGAGTTTTGATCAGAGCTATACATCAAAATTCAATGCTGCTTCGATGTATGACTTACATTTTTGTTCATCCACCTTGGAGCATACATTTCATTCACAGCAATAGCATTGTAACCATATGTCATAGGAGAGACCCAATAAGCCCACTCCCACCAATTTGGAATTTCACCCTTTGGAAGCATAAAACCACCCAGCATGAAAACAATTAGAAGTGTGAGAGCTCCTCCTGTGTTGGCAATGATCATGGTTCTACATATTCCTGCAATCAGCCTGAACATTGCAGCAGCCATTTGTTGGAGCATGAAAACCAATAGAATTTGCTTGAAAAACCTGCCAATTCATGAAAACCATAAATCGTGAGTATTAGAGTCGTCTTCATAACTAAAACATCTCACAAGTTTGAAGTCTAATTACCTGCTGGCTTCAGGAGCAAAACCAATGGAATAATATGTGATTGCAACCCAAACAACTGACTCCAAAATGGAAATGGGTACTCTTAGAAGGAAAGTTGGAAGAGTGTAAGTCCAAGGAGGATGAAAAAGAAGGTCTCTTTGCTTGTAAAACACGGGAAGTCTAGTGATGGTCAAAGCAAGCTCAGCAAAACCATTGAACATGTTAATGATCATACTGAACAAGAGTGCTCCAATGTAGATTGCACCATCCATTTCAGTTCTGGTGTTCAATTCAGTCCTCAGGAACACAGTTGATGCCACTAATGCCATGATTATGATTTGAACAGTCTTAAAAACGTAAACAAAAGAGTTCCTCTTGATCAATAGCCACTCCTTGTCCCAACTTGCCTTCAATAAGTCCATCGTTGGAACTGTGTATTTCTTGAACACCAGAGCTGCTTTATGGCCTTGTGACTTCTCAAAAGGCACTGAAAGATCATTCTCAAGCTCCATACCAACTTGGAACCTCTTAAACCTCTCCGCGAATTCAGGAACCGATACATACCTGTAAGCCCTATTCCTGTCAGACCAGTATTGTTCTTGGTCTTTCTTGGACGTCACCTCTTGTAAGAAGTCAGCAGTACCCTTTCTCTCAGGACAACGGAACCCACAAGACTGAAAGAATTGCAGGACATGTTCACGGGGGCCCTGGTACACAATCTGGCCCTCAGAGAGGAGGACAATGTCATCAAAGAGCTCGAAAGTCTCAGGAGCAGGCTGAAGAAGGGACATGAACACAGTGGCATCAGTGAGGTGTACAATCTGCTGTAAACATTTCACAATTTGGTAAGTCGTGGAGCTGTCTAGACCCGTTGATATTTCGTCCATAAACAGTGTCTTTGTAGGTCCAACAATCATCTCTCCTGCATTCATTCATTCATTCGATCAGATTTCATCGGAATTCTTACATTCTTACCTTACTGTTATAACCTATATAGATTTATTCGCCTAAATATTTATTATTTAATTAAAATAAATTATTAAATATGAACAATATTGTAAATCATATAATAAATACAACTTACAACTCATTAAATATGAACAATATTATACAATGAAAGTTATATAATAATAAATAATTTTATTAAAAAGAATATTATGAATAAAGAAAATATCTATGTGGGATGGTGGAACCACCTTAGAATATGGTTCCACCTTACAATTACTTTTTATAGATTCTTGGACAGATCTATGATAATGACGTTGACAAGAAGAAATCAAAACAATTCTTTAATAATCATTATCAGTCCTTAATTATAATTAAAATTTGTACTTTACGAGTTTAATATAATAATTTTCAAAGGCCAGTAACAATGTTTCAATTGACCAAAATTATCGTGTTGAATCTCACCAACCCCCCACTCCATCTATGACAAAATTAGAAAATATCGACAGATTTGGAATGATTATGTTAGGAAATATTAATTAAACCTGTTGTAACTCTCTTCTTCTGTCCTCCTGAGATTCCTCGCATCATTTCATCTCCTACAATGGTGTCCTTGCATATATCAAGCCCTAATATCTGTCCAAAAATGCCATTCACTTTATTAGAATAATTCTCATCACTAAAAATAATTAAATTTAAGATAAAGATAAGCTCGAATTCTAAAAAAATCTATCTATATTTATTCATTTATGGAATTTATTTGTATAATAGAGACGATAATTAATAAAATAGTTGGTGGTCCCTAAGACAAAAATATAGTTGAACAGACATAGCATGTAAGCATTAGGTAAGGAGAAATGTCTGAAAGCCAAAATTCAGAGAGATTTAATAATATTATAATGTTTGTTATGGAAACTTCAAATTTGGCAGGCGGAATTACATCATTGATTTGATGGATCATCACTGTCATTAAGTTTTAATTACAATTAACTAAAGAACATGTCAAGTTTATTTGGGGTTGTTGGGACATATGAATTTTCAACTCACTTTTAGGGTGTAGTCTGTGTAAAGACTGCTTTCAACTCCTTCCATTGCAGTTGCCTGAAAATTACAGCTCAAGTTAGGACATATTTAAAAAACATTAATTTCAACTTCGTTATACGTTAATACTAAAATAATACTTTTGTGTCATATAGAGTGGGACGGAACGCCGGAACAAGAGGAATTTAGTAATTACCTTCATGAAAAGGTCCACTTCTGCATCGGGGAGGATACCAGCGTCCTTTTCTCTTCTTGCAAGTTCACTCAAAAGATCTGTATAAGAAATAAACAGAAGATTAAGAAACAGTTTAATTACAATGATTAATGTTAATTAATTTAAACAGTTGCCGTGAAACTTTGTTGTATGAAAATCAACGCACCAAATCGAGTCCCCACTCCAAGGCACCTTGCCGAGAAATCTAGGGTTTCTTTCACAGTCATTTCTCCGACATGAACATCGTTTTGGCTAATGTAGGCAGATGTCTTTTGGGGCACAAACTCCTTGAGCTTGTATCCATTGTATGTGATCTCTCCTTTAACCTGAAACAAATATAATTCTCCAAAAAATTAGAAGAAAAAATAAGAATTTTACTAGACCAAAAAGATAATAATAATTTGACTGTGTGATCACTAACATTTAGAGTTGGGTCCAACTTTCCGGCTAGTGAGAGCAAGAGAGTTGTTTTTCCGGAGGACGGTGGACCAAGCAATAGTGTCATCCTATAAAAATCATTTCATATCAAATTGTCAAATGAGTACAAACTGAGCACAAAACAAACCAGAATTGATGCATTCAAATAATAATTACATCAGTATGTTCCCACCTCAATGAAAACGACAGCGATAATGATATATATATATATATATATATATATAATTTAAAAATCATATACCTTGAGGGTCTAATAATGCCGGAGACATCTTTGAGGATGGTGAGCTTTGTCCTCTTAGCTAAGTGAATGCCACAAATGCCAATGGCCGACTCAGCAATGTTTCTTGCAACATTTGGAAGTGATGGAAGTGCTCTGTTTCCAACATAGCAATCGGCCTCCACTGTCAAATGCTCGAACCTCACTTCTACTGTTGGAAGTTTAATTCCAACCCTGCAATAAATTACAATAAATGATTAAGTTGTGGAGTTTTTTCTTAAAAAAAGGAGAAAAATAGATTGCTTGACTTTGTGGTTAAAGTATTTATGAGATGTCTCGATTCTGTCTGCTGAGGTTTACAGCTGACGAGTGTTTTTGGAACTTGGAATGGTTCAACGGATAATAGCAAAAAAGTCAAGCTCTCGGGTTAGTTTTGGTCGCAACGATGAAGAAGAAACGTATGGGACAGAAAAACCATAAATTATTTTAATGGAAGTTGTCAAGAGGTAGAAGAATATTGGTTTTCTTCATTGAGATTTCTAACTAAACCGGAAAAAAAACTCTACTTAGGGCGTAGCAGGTAAGATCTTGTTGATTTGCAATATTCCAATCATGTTCATAAAACTTTTACGACGACGTAATCAAACGAAAAGATTAACATGCAAAGAAGAGATCAAAGACTTACTTATCAATCCTTTGTCTGAACTTTTTAAGGAACTTCTCATTATCTTCCTCAGCAATCTTAAAGAGAGCATCAATGAACTTCTGTTTATCATTAACATCAAGCTTTCTGACATCAACTTCTCTGTGGGTAAGTCTTCCCTGGAGCTCAGTGTCCACAAAGGACTGCATGATACTCGTCCTAAGCCTGTCATAAGTCGGCAACTTTTCAATGGCAGCCCATTTAAGAGCTTCTTCATCTTCATCAACATTTCTACTACTCCTTCTCGATTGTCTACCAGCTGAAAACATCTCTTCCATGTTCCAACTAGCCCTACTAATACTTCTGCTAATGCTTCTCGTGAAGTTGTTGTGGCTCGACTGCCTCCCCGAGCCATAATTTCTCCCGTCCATTCCGCTTTAATATATTGAGCAAACCAAGATCAGAAACGTATTGATTTAAGAGTGGCTTAATTTTGAAAGGAAAATATAAAACTTGATGAAAAAATGCCACTCCTTAACAATCTCTCCGGTGAAGTAGAGAGTGGAGAATACATTTTGGTGAAGATAAGTGAGAGGGTATATATAGTATAGGTGGCAACTTGGTTGGACCAAGCAAAGCAAGAAGTCATGGTGGGTCCATTATATTCAAAGATGATTGGCTCCATGCAATTTCCTCTTCTCGATTTCCTCATCTTTCCCTACAAAATTTAAAAAAAAGAGATCGGACTACTTCACGAACTAGAATTTTAAAGAGACTTAGGCAAAATAATAGGTTAAAATTTGTATGTCTCTTCTAACATTACTTCAAAATTAAATATCAAATTTCACATCCTTAATATGTCAGTTGACCTCTAAAACTACGGAAAAGGTGCTTCATCTCCTTATACACACATGTGAAAATTAAAATATTCGGTCAAACTTGGGTACTTTCTGAAATACGGATTTATATATTAAAAAAAATTGTGGATTTATATTCCCACTTGTCGAGGAAAGAGAGCCGCCTAAGGTGAGGTAAAAATAAAACAATAATTATATGGTGAATTTTACAAATACCTCATTTTTTTTATATAATATATATTTATTTACACACATAATCAGCATAATTCATTAATTTTTGTGTGTTTTTGTAATTTAAAAAAGTTTTTAATTAACATACAACGAAATTCAATTAATAAAAATGTAAATAAATATACCCATATATTTTTTAGCTTTGTTAATTTTTACACACAGGTTAAGAAAGTTATTCTCTATTCCTTTAAATTTGTAAATTAAATATTAAATTTTTATTTTTAAAAAATTTCCAATCTAATTTTTTATCAATATTTTGCTTAAAATATCCTTAATTATTTCAATTAAATATCTTGTTTCATTATCTTTTTTTCACTTTATTAAGAAGGATAATCATTTTATACTATATTTATTAACCTTTTTTAAACTGTGTGTAGAACTCAAATTAACAAAGTTAAAGAAAAATATGGAATAATAAATAAGATATAAAAGAACCTATATATCTTTTTAAATAAAACAGATACTAAAAAGAATGAGTAAGAAAGTTAATTAAGATAATTAGAAATATTTTAGACAAAATATTAATACAAAATTAAATTGACAATTTTTTTTAAAAAATTAATATTAAATTAATAAACAATAAGAAATAGAGTGAGTACAATTTAATGCAATGATCACAAGTGATAGTTAAGCAAAACATTAAATGTTTTTTTGTCTGAACCGCGAGATATCTTGGAACCACAAGGGCAGTAAAACTCTTCCAACTGAGTTTTAACACAGCTGCGTACTCAAAACTTGAATTCGAGATCTTTGGTTAAGCTATATCAACCTCACATCAGTTGATTTACGCGCGTGATAATATTAAATGTCTTTAAAAAATGTGAAAATTATATTGTTTCCAATAATTCTCTTAAAATAATCTCATTCTTAAATTGGTTTAGAAAAAAATAGAGAGAACCCATAAAATCAGGATGGAAAAATACTCTTTTTTTAAATGAGTAAAAAGAATGTGATTAGCAGTATTGTTGGAGAATGAAGTAATTTTTAAACAGATTAGTTTAGAAATTGAATAAGATATAATATTATTAACAGATAAACAAAAAATATTATTGAATATACTTTACACAATGTTATCTGTGACAGAAAATTTTTAATTTGATAATACGATTAATGAATATACGATTACAAACGATACGACGATACAAATTTAATTTTTGTAATGTTTATATCAGAAATAATGATATTTGATAAGAAAACTCACTAACATGGTTACGACCCGTCAACTCGAATTGTCACCCCTAATTTTATTACAAGTGGACCAGTGATCGTACTAAAAAGAGATTGAGTAGTTGGTTCACCAGTCGAATTGGTGGTATACTGGTTGAACCAGTAATTTAAAAATAATATAAATAAATATGTATATATTCAAAATTATTTAAATTTCAAAATTATTTTAAACTAATACTTAAAATAGATTTGGTTCACCGGTTGAACCAGCTGGTTCAATAATTTTTCACCGTTTTGATACTGATTTCCTGGCAAACCAGTTTGAATAATAAAACTAAATCAGACTGGTAATTGATTTATCTGTATGATCGCCTAATTCGGTTCAATTTTTATCATTGATTTAACATGACACATTCGTTGAATTGTACGTGACAATTTTACGTATAATAACAACGTTATGCAGATTTTTCGTGTGTTCTCTTGTGCAACATGTATCATACATTGTTAATTATGTAAAAATATTACTCCCTCCCTGTTTATAATAGATGTGGTTTTAAAAAAAATTATATTTTATATTATTTTGTGCTACTAATACATTATTCAATATATTTTTTTAATAGTATTTTTATATTTTTAATGCAAATTTAATTTAATAGTTCTTTTAATGTATCCAAGTAAAAATGTATAATAATAAAACTGTTAGAACTCAAATTTCACAAGAATATCCACAACAATAACAATAGAGAATATGTCTACTATCCCCACTAAATAAAAATTATAATTTTTGAAAGTAAAAGCTGTAAAAATCCATCACAAATATCATTTTGAATGGAAAAAACTGTAAAAACCTTTTGTACACACAAAAGACTAAAACCCAAATTAGACTTCATTAATTAATTAGACCAAAGATTTTGTCTCTAATAACCACTAAGATCTAAAGTATATTCATAAAAGAAATACGCTTTACAATTTCACTCTCAACCAATATGAATAAGTACTTTCACTTCTACTCAATATGAGAATTTTGAGAGTTACCCTAATAAACACAAATTTAAGACATATTAAATATATTTTTAATTAGTA
>CANYCX012560533.1:0-13816 GCA_948193385.1 Breynia disticha f. nivosa | reverse complement strand
GAATTTCGCACTTGTATGCCCTAAGTCCTGAATACACAAAAGAACAATAACTGAGCCAAAATAACACGCTATTAAACCAAAAGTATGATAAATGTCAAATAATAAAATACGAAATATAAGTACAAATTGACATTTATCATTTATCTTGAACACAATTAGGAAAAGATGCAGCATGGGTGATAGTGGATAGATTGACGAAGTCTGTGCACTTTTTACCTATAAGAGTTAGACTCTCTTTAGAATAGTTGGCAGAACTGTATATGAAAGAGATAGTTCGACTACATGGTATTTCAATGTCTATAGTATTGGATAGAGATCCGAGGTTTACTTCCAAATTTTGGCAGGCACTACAGAGTGAATTGGGTACTATGTTGCATTTTAGTATAGCTTTTTATCCCCAAAATGAAGGACAGAGTGAGAGGACTATACAAACTCTGGAAGAGATGTTGAGATCTTGTGATTTAGAGTTTTAGAGTTCTTGGGATAGGTACATACCTATGATGGAGTTTGTGTACAATAATCAATATCCTATTATCATTGGTATGACACCGTATAAAGCTTTATATGGACATAAATGTAGAAGTCTGGTATTCTGGGATAGAGAAGGAGCAGAAGTTATGAAAGGACCCAAAATCATACAAGAAATGATGGAAAAGGTAGAGCTGATCAAGAGTAAGTTAAAGGCAACACAAGATAGATATAAGAGTTACTATGATCATCATAGAAGAGAAACGAAATAAGAACTTGGGGCTAAAGTGTTTTTGAATGTTTTTTCCTGGAAAGGAATTATGCGATTTGCAAACAAAGGAAAGTTAAGTCCCAGATACATTGGACCTTATTAAGTGATAGAGCAGATCGGTGCATTAGAGTACATACTGACATTACCTGTAGATTTAGCACAGATACATGATGTGTTTCATGTAAGCATGCTTAGAAGATATATATTAGACCCTACATATGTCATACCCGAGTCAGAGATACAGATAACGGATAATCTAGCCTATACTAAGGAACTAGTACAAATAGTAGATTGTAAAATTAAACAGCTAAGAACGAAAAAGATTCCTATGGTTAAAGTCTTATAGAAATATCATAACATGGAAGAAGCTACTTGGGATACCGAGGATAGGATGAGACGAGAATATCCTCAGTTGTTTACAGGTATTAATTTAGTTATGTTATTTCATTGCATGTTAAATAAGTATATAGAGTACATAGAAGTAACTAATAAGAAGATAGAATTATAATGATAGAGAATTTTGAGGATGAAATTCATTAAGAGGGAAGAATTGTAACATTCGTATCCAAAATCTCCATAATTAGTAAATAACTAATGAAAGTAAGTTAAAATAAATATAATGTACATAAAGAAATGTTGAAAAGTAGGATAAGGCTGTACTGCAGTAAACAGAAAAGAAGTTAGGCAAAAAACTGCAGGAAAATGTTAAGTTTTAGTGTGCAGCATGAGGGGTGTGCTGACAACACTAGATCGTGCTCACTGGAAAATAAGGAGCACGACTGTTTTAAGGAAGAACACTACCAAGTTTTTTGAAAGACAGCACGAGGGCAATTTTGAATGTCACGATAGGCGTGCTGGTATCACGAGCATGCTAGACAGTGAGTGGGTCGGGCTGAGGTGTAAATCATGGAAGAATGTTGGAACTTGAAGCATGAGCTAGCATGTGGACAACAACACAGGTCATGCTGAGATGGCACGATCGTGCCTTTGAATTGATTTAAAACTAAATAGAATACTCATTTGCTTAAAACAAAACAGAAAATGTGAGAGAGAGTAAGTGAGAGAGATGAGAGTGAGAGTTTGAGAGAAATGAGAGAATTAGGTAGAGATTATTCATAAATTTTACGAATCAAACTTTAAGATTAAGCAGGATATCGTTTATTAAGTCGATATCGCAAATTTGCAAAGGTAATATTTTGTAAATCTCAACTTAAGTACGAAATTATAAAAAATTAAAGTTGGAAATGGTTAGGATTAAGTTAGAGCATGCATATGATTGAGTTTTAGAATTGATTGTGATGAGAATTTGTGTAAATGGTTGTTTAGAATGACAGGTTAGATCGAGACAGAGTTCGAGCTCATACCAGTCTGAGTATCTTAGTTAGAGGTGAGTAAATCTACTCACTATCTGATTAAATTAAAAATGAATGGTTATATATAATGCAAATGATAATGCATATATGAATGTTTATGTATGATTTCAAATGTGTACAAAATGCGAATATGAAAATGATATGTGTTCAAACATGTTTGATATAAAAAGTAAAAGAAAACGATATATGATATGTATACAAATGATATATGATGATATATATGAGTTGTGATATGAAAATGGAATCGAATATGCGATTCAAATGAAACAGGAATGCAAAAAAAAGTAATGCAAAAAAGGTATGTGAAAGTGTTTATGGTTTTTGATATGAAATGTGATATGAGATGTGATATTTGATGTGAGATATGATATGGAAAGGTGATAAATGATCAATCATTCAGAGACGGGAATAGGGAGACGGAAGTTAGGTCCACATGAGAAGTAGGTGGAAAAATGTTTTCAAAAACTAATAGGGAGACGGGAGTTAGGAATTTATTATGAACGAGAACGTACAACCAATGGTTATATCATTCAAAACGAAAATGAGTTAAAAGTTAAAAGGAGAGAATAGAGATAAAGATTATATCAATTTGTACGAATTGATGAATATATGTATGTTCTTTGATTATACAAATGAATATTTATACTTGGTAAAATGAATTAAAGATTAATCATTGAGCCCACAACTAACGCAACTACGATGCTTGTTTCAGGTACAGGTATTGACAGTGATAGGCATCTATGCTAGCGTCTTCAGTTGTTAGTGATCAGGTTGGACAACTGCTACCCGATCAATTTCTCTCTTTTGCCGACACCATTAGGAGTTGATAATGTTGCACCCAAATTTAACTCCTAATTAATCTTAATTATTTCGAGATGATCGGAAACCATGCATGTTTTTTATTTCAATGATGCCCACTAGACATATATATGTGGTTTTAGAATACAAAACAATATGTAGCCCACTTTTACAAAACATTTACAATTTTAAATCCATTTCTTCCAAAAGTGCTCCCCTGAACTTGCTCGTGGAAATCCTTCTAGACCTACACAATATTAAAACAACATACGAGGGTGAGTATATAAAAATACTCAGTAAGTGTTAAACCAAGTGTTGTTATCCCTTGCACAGTGCGGGGCATGCTCATGGAACACGATGTTGTGTTAATGCTTAAATTCCCAGATGGCACGACTTGCCATGTTGAACACAGTTCATATTTCAAATCACTGCAAACAAGGTATCCTTATATCTTTGTACATCCAGCATACTTCATTTACCTCTATACATCTTAGTTATGCTAAACTACTTCATATTAGGTAAATTATCAATCCTCGTTTGCCCTAAAATTTAAGCATTTTTTGGCTAAAAAATACATGGGAACGGTTTGGGAAACGACTTGCACAAGTCGTTCTCCTAGTTGTTCTCTCTCTCTGGAATGCTTCTCAATTAGAACGGCTTGGGGAACGGTTTGCACTGGCCATTCCCCAGCCTGTTCTAACCTACTGGAATGACACTGAAAGTGGAATGACTTAGAGAACGGGTTGCATAGGCTGTTCCCCAGCCCGTTCTGACCTTCTATTCCCAAAAAACAACAACATTTACACTTAGGAATTCACATCAAACAAACTCAAGTCATAGGTAATATTTCTCAAACAGTCCACATATTTCAACCAAGCTTAGAACACAACACATTTCATTTTTAAAACTTCTCAACCATCATCAAACACAAAAACACATCATGTTCCACTTTGAATCACTTCACATTCTGCACAACTCAACCATAATATAATAGACAGCTTTCTCAAGCATTTTCACAACTAACCACCACCTTAACATTCACAATCTTCTACTTTAAATTACAGTTCAACTAGAACACATTTCATCATTTAACTCCCATAACTTACAAGTTTATACCCATTTTTATTTGAAGCAATCACATAATCCATACTCACACTAGAACATCATTCACCACCATAGCATAACATTAATTCAAACACATGAATTGCACATACACTCCACTTTCATATCCAAACCATGGAAATATTTAAATGTGAACGTATGTATTATAAAATGCTAATGCAATTCACACAAATGCACGCCCCAGGGTCTTTCTTACTCGCTTGAGAGGCTCCACTCTCATAAATTGGCTAATCCCCACTTTTTTCAATACGAAAGAACATCTCGCCTTCCAGGGAAAAACATCTCGCCTCCCCTTTTGAAACAACAACAAGAGACATGCGCTATTTTGTTCACAATTGAGCTAATCCCCTATTTTATCATACGAAAGAACAACTCGCCTTCCGAGGAAGAACATCTCACCTTCCCTTTATCTTTCATAGTATGAACTTACAATCGTGCCCATGCAAATGCCAATAATGACATGAATGAATGAAAAATATGCATTTCTAATTCCATTCCACCATTTCACAATATCACATGCACATGAATGTTCCACCTCATTCACTCCATATCCACAATACAAGCCATAAATTTTTCACATCCACATGAATGTTCCACCTCATTCACTCCATATCCACAATACAAGCCATACAACACCGTATCATTTCACAAAACAACATGAATATGCACGCATATCCATAAACGACCAACTCGTGGCATAAGCCAACACACACGTCATTCATAGCTCACACAAGTTCATCACAATAACCATAACATGCCCTAAGACCACATTTCCATACAAGTAATCACAAATAATCACAACCAACATAGTTACATATTTGCACAATTTATGTAAATTCACACTCTCACGGCCATTAGCCCTTAATCAATTTCTCATATTTTACGATGCAATCAAGCTTTCATTCTTCCACGCGTTTCAAACAAGGTGGTGAGACAAGTCTTGTCAAACCCTCAATACAATTGAATTCCATATACAATCAACATAGATAAACATAACTGCATTCAAGCAATCTCATAATCATATCATATCGAACATCTTCATACCAAATTACAACAAGATCATCAATGTCAATTAAGACTCATGTTCACTATTATTTAAACAAGTGCACAATTATCAGGTATTCATAACCCTTACAGATATGAAACCTACCAAGCTAAGTGTAAACACTTACCTCAAACTCCTTGTAGTTGGGCTCGCCACTCAGCTCCACTCCAGAATTTGAACCTCACCTTCTATAATATCATTCATCATGCAAATAATGTAAATATACCATTTTACGTATCAATTAAATCAATTATGACTCAAATTAGGCAAAACTCCTAATTATCCTCTTAACTCAAAACCTTACTCTCACAATGCGACACATTTTCCATATCAACTCTCACACATACCCACATTTCGTTCATTAGGCAAATTTTTGAACTCAATTTCACATTGCAGCTCTTATTCATCGAAAATCCCCAAATCACTCAACCTTAAAATCACCAATCTTAACAAAATCACAATACAAAGCTAAACACGTTTGCCATTATTAATAACCATAAAACCTTACAAAACCCAACACAAATCCCTCTCTTTTACTCAAATATTTTGTTAGGTTAAGAGCTTACCTCGCTGAAATTCACCACAAACCCTAGGGCTCGTCCAAGGATTGTTCCAGATTTGGGTTTATGAACAACTAAGGAAGAGGGGGTGAGGATTTCTATTTAGGAAGGTCTTGGTATGTTTCTCGGAGGGTTTGGGAAGGTTTCTCCCTTGAGGGGTCGACTAGGGGGTGTTTTTATGTTTCTCTCTCTCTTTTCACGCAAAACACGTCTGCTTTAAAAACTTCCGACAGACCGAACAGTTTGTGGAACGGCCTCCCCAGGCCGTTCCAGTGGCCGTTGTCCCCTAAATGTTAGCATAAAAATGCATTTTGTTAGCAGGGCAAAACAGTTTTGGGAACGACCAGCCTTGGCCGTTTCCCAAGGCGTTTCTAGCCACTGTCCTGACGATTTTTTTCTAAATTAAGATTGAAATTTTCAGGACATTACAAATCAGTTCATTTTTCATGTTCATATGTTATGTTGATATGTTACATGTTATAGTATATTATGAGATGATGTTGTACTAGAGTTAGTATCTAGATGATATGTTTTGACTGATATATGGTTGACATATGTTGTTGATGATGGTTTTTATATATGAAATGGGTGTTTGATAAGGTTTGATATCTGTATAAGTGTTTTAGGATGGAAACAGGTTGATTACAGGTTGATATTAAGTTGTAGACATTCAACACGGGCCATGCCTAGCTAACACGATGGGCGTGTTGAATGATCTGGGAACTTAATTAATCAACATGAGGCCGTGCCCATGGGGTGTTGATCAGCACAATAGCGTGCTTATAAGGAATCGTGTCAGTACGATGGTCAACATGGGCCGTGTTCTTACACTGCTAGCCCGTGCTGAGCTTTGTTTTATTAAAATCTGATATGTTCGAACCTGTTTAATTCTATAATTACTTGTGGACATTAACCAATAAAGATAAAATTATTAGAAATGGAAAAGTTTGAAATTATACAAGATTTAAATGAGTAATTAAGATTAACTACACAGTAATTAAAAGAGGAAAAAGATAAGATGTTTCAAAGGAACTTGACCCAAATTATCGTACCCAAGGGAAAATGACCTAATTGTCATGCGTATCGTCATTCCTTATTAGAATGTCCAATAAATTGAAGGTTGATTTTAATTTAAAACTAACTAATTGAAATTAAACGTGATTAGTTCCTGAATTGCCAAAATGTAAAACTGATCAAATCAAAGTATGTAAAGGAAAGTAAATTGCAACAAAACATAAATCAAACATAAATTTTCATTGCTCCATATATAAATGACAAGTATCAAAATGTAACAAATAAAAAAGCATGTAACATCAAAATAACATTCAAAACATAAAACCCAAATGTAAATAGCATCAAAACAGTAAATAAACTCGTAACATAACAAAAATTAGCAATAAACGTAAAGAAATCAACATGAAATATAAATGAAAGCATCTAAATCTATCCGAAAGCAAAAACCCATAAAGCAACCTGTGAGAAGATATAAAATGACATTAGAAATTGAACAAAACAGAAATGAAAGTGTAGAAAAGTGATGCAATTTTTTTGGAAAAGTAAATTTATGCTTGCAACTTAAATTTAAACTAAGAAGGAGTATGGAAATAGAAAGATGACATGAAATCAAACCTAAATCTATGAATCTAAAACCTAAATTCACTTTATTCTACTTCTACTGGCCGTCAAACCTTGGGCTTCCTCATAAATGATACCGTCGATTCAATTTAACGTTGAAACGATTGTTCTGTTGATCGACACGGTCGTGCTAACCTTAGCACGTGCTGTTCACTGTGTTTTTAACCAAATGACACGATGTCAACACATGTAAAACACGATTCGTGCCAAATTCTAATCAGCACAACGGTACGTGCTCATCTACTATGTTCAGCACGAGTTCGTGCTCTTTATAGATGGGTTGTGTGTGGATCATGGGCCTGGATAATGACCAGCACAACCCGTGCTCTACAGTACAAGGGTGTGATGGCCCTTTTTGAGCCCAATTCTCTCCCGAATCTAGCTCAATATGCCTTCAAATCCGTCTCAAATCACAACTAATATCGACTATCGTATGAAAATTCAAAATCACGCAAAAACAGACGATAATCAATAAAGATATGAACTATGCTGTGTGTAGATCACATTTTAAACTTAAAGTGAATTTTTCAATCAAAAACTGTTTAAAATGTGATCTTTAAGGGAAATTACGACTAGATATGCGTGTAATACATAACTAAATTGTGAAAAATACGATGATATTACGCGTGCATCAAACTCCCCCACACTTGAATCTTCGTCAGGATCAAAGTAGGGATTGAGATTAAGCTACCAGCAATCCAATAACCAAACAAAGAGAATCAATCTCATTCAAATTTGATTAAGCCACAATCAAGACAATTTATTCACAAAATAAATAATCTAAATGCCAATTGCAAATTCCAAATAAATGACTCAAAGAGTAGATATTTATATATTCAAGTGGAATCTCTAGACTAAACAAAATTGGACAATAGGTTCCTTTTATTACTCTATTTATTTAACCAATAGCCTCGTATTTGATTGCCTTTTCTTTTTCTTCTTATATTTTGTTTCTCTTTATTTTTTTGTTATTTCCAAATATTTCTCTCTACGATCCTTCCCTATCAAAAAGACAAAATCAAATGCTTGGATTAGGCAAATGATTCCGACCATTCGTGAAAATCTCGTAATTTTAAAAGTCAACACATGCTCATATTCATAGAATAGCTGAGAAGTTCCCTGGAATAATAAAAAAATGAGGTGAGGGCATTTATTTAAAGTGAATAAAAGAAGAAATTTGCCTAAAATCTAAATCTATTATGCCACCTAACTAGACTAGTTAGCCAGTCCTGCTCAATTTAAGATCATTAAATGAAATAGAAAAAGTGGTAAAAAGAACTTTGTTTGCATGAATATAACTAACCAAATTGGGAGAATAACTGTCCTATCATGATCAATCAAATATGGTTTAATTATTGAATTGAATTCTTAATCCCTTTTATTCTACAGTTGTCTCAATCATTGTCCCTAATGTTTGATGTAAGATAGGAAGAAGTAACACATATGTAATAAATGCACACAGATAGAAAGACTATGAAGATAGAATAGGTAGAAATACAAGATAGAGACACAAAGACAGAGAGAGAGAGAGAGAGAGAGAAAATGCCCCCATATGAGCAAAATGATTAGAAATGTAGAGAATCAAAGAAGTGAGGTTCCTAAAAGAAAAGAGTTGGAGGTTTACAAAATAAGTATATACATAAATCAAATTAAAGAAAAGAAATAAAAAAATTAGTACAAAAATGAATATGTAAAGTTAAAACAAAAATGTGCAAATGGAAATAAAAGGTCATATTGGAATATTCATAGGCAAAAATAAGGTGTGTTGGGTACTAGGACAGGCTATGTTCGAGACAACAGGGGTCATGGTGATTGATTAAAACAGGGCGCGTTGAATGGCACGGGACATGTTAGGTACAATAACCAACTCAGCCACTATGCTGAGCGACAGGACCACCATATTGAACCCCTACATCTATAAAATCAATCAGTGGTGCAGCATGACCACCGTGTCGAGTGGGACGATGGGCGTATTATGATGAAAAGAAACTGACAATACCTATTTATACACATTACCTGCAAACAACAAACATTCAATCAATAGGCTCAATCTGTAGCATAAAGCCTGTATAAGAATATCCTCAATCACATGATCAAATGAATCACAACAAAAATATGAAAATATGAATCAAAAAATATCTAATAGCAACTATAAGGAAATCACACAACATATAAACTCTGAAATGTCAAGTACATGATCATCATAATTTTATCTTATGATAACATCAATAATATCTAGAAACATATCAATATAACAATCCAAGCATGCAAACAAGTACTAAATCACTAAAAAGTAGGTAGGTGAGGATCGTGATGTGCGCGTAATATGAGCATATTTTTTATACCATAGTTGTGTATTACACATGCATCTTGACTTAATTTTTCCTAAAAATTGCATTTAAAATCACTTTTGGTTGAAAAATACCTTTTAAGTTTAAATGTGATTTTACGCGCAGGATAGTTCATATCTTTATATATTATCGACTATCTTTGCATAATTTTGATTTTTAATGCGATAGTCTATATTGATTATGATTTGAGAAAAATTTTTAGACATGTTTTCTTTAATTCGAGAGAGAAATGGGCCTGCATAATGCCAATACGCCAGGGGTGCTAAACAACACAGGTCGTGTTGGTCATCATTCAGGCTCATAATCCACACATGACCATATATGAGAGCACGAAAGCCTGTTCAGTATTTGGATATCTGTGTGGGTTGTGCTATGCATCAGGACCACTTTTCTAAAATTTTTTTGGCACAAGACATGTTCTACACGTGTTGATACTGTGCCATTTAATTAAAAACACAAAGCATGAGCTGTGTCATTGTCAACACACCCGTGACAAGCAATGAAACAATCGGTTCTCTGATGAAGAGGGAAATTTTGAGGGTTTGAGGGAAAATAGTAATGTAGAAGTAGTTAGACTTTTTAAGGTTTAGTTTCTCCTTAGCTGAGAGTAGATTTTAGGTGTTCTTCCATCGATTTAAATGCTTTGTAGTATAGATTTCAATTATGCACTTTCAATTTTTATGTCAATCATAATTCCTTTTACATTTTCTGTATTTCAATTATGTTCATCATGATTTCTAATTTCTGTTATGTTTTCGTACAGGATTTACTTTGGGTTTTTCTTTAGATTGGGTCAAGATGGCATTTTTTACATTTTCGTCTTTCTTCTTTATGTTTTGTCTCAAATTTACATTTATTCCAAATTTTGAATGATGTTTTCATGATTGTTTGTTTGGGTTTTTATGTTTTGGATGTTTGCTTTATCTTTTGACACCTTAGATGTCAGTTAAAAGTGTTTAGTTTGGATTTGTGATTTTTGTTGCATTTATTTTATGTGATTGGATGATATTTTTGAGTTAATGCACTTTATGTTTTGATTCATTTTCTTGCACATTTACTTTGATTTCTTTTTAATTACCTTCTTTTAGTTTTTCACAATTTAATTTTCATCATTTGATTTCATTTAATTGCATTTATGATTCTCACAATTTAGGTTTAGTCGCATTTAATTTTATTTAGTTACTTAATTCCAAAATCAACTTTATTTTGGCTGGACTTTTAATAAATAATGATGACTCACATGACATTTAGCCAATTTTCCTAGGGTTCGTTAATTGGGTTGAGTTCTTACTCCCCTTTATTACTTGACTTTGTGTACTTACGTACATATTGTCGCCACTTAGAGTTAGGACGCGTCAAGTTTTTTGTGATGATGTCGGGGAATTTATCTAGCAATGTCACAATGTTAGAGTTGTGGTGTTAAAGGGATAAATCATTTAACTTTCTTGCCTTGTTTGTTTATTTTTTCTTGTTTTGTTTCTTTTCATATTTTGTTATTGATGTTTTTAGTGTGTTTGTTTTGAAGTTGCTTTGTTGATTTTCCTTTGTTGATTTTGCTTGGTGTATTTGAGTATTGATTTGTTTTGTCAATTTGCACTACGTTCCTTGTGTGTTTATGTTTGTTTATGCTTCTGTTTTTTTCATTATAGATATTCAGTTTGTTTTGTTTATTTTTTATTTTCTTATTCTTGCTTTTTATTTTTAATTGCTGAGTGTTTTGTTTGTTTAATTTCTTGTTGCAGTGTATCCATAATCATACAAGAATCAAGACAAAGCAATCACAAAAAGCAACTACTAGTAGCAGACCAGTGCAGATTCTACTTGACTCTTCCAGAAGTTTGAATTCAGCAACGCATTCATGTGAGAGTGGTAGAGGTGTCGAGATGGCAGAAAATCTAGAAATTGTAGGTGTGCACCTCTCTCAACCACACACTATTATAGATTATGCCAGACTACCCATTTATAGGATGGGTCAGGCAATTACTAGACCTAGGATAATTGCAAACAATTACAAAATTAAACCACAGATCCAGATGGTTCAAAGCCAAGTGTAGTTTCGAGGAAATTTGTGTGAGGATGAGAATTCTCATATGGCAAACGTCTTGGAGATCTTGGATACATTCAAGATAAATTGTGTTTTGTAGGATGTAAAACAGTTGCTGTTATGTCCCTTCTCACTTAAAGACGATGCTCACTCGTGGTTTTTCAGTCTACTATCAGGGTTAATTGAAATGTGGATCAATTATGTCATCTATTTTATGAGAAGTATTTCCCACTAGCACAATCGATGCAGTTAAGAGCTAAAATCAAAAAATTCATGCAGCATTCACAGAAGAGCCTTGGTGAGACTTGGGAAAGATTTAAGGAGATTCTTTGTAAATGCCCACACCACGGGTTGGAGCCGTGGTTGCAAGAAGAGAAATTTTATAATGGGGTAACTCTAAAAACAAAGCAAGCTCTGGATTCGGCATCTGTCGGATCCAAAATCCACAAGAGCCCAGAGGAGTATATGGCCTTGATTAAGGATATGCTGTTAAATAGTTATGTGTGAGGTAACAGAGCCGACAGACTAACTGTAACGCCCCAAAAATTTTAAATTTTAAAATTTTAAAATTTAGATGAGGAATATATAAGGAAAATCAAATTTTTCCTTAAGAAGATATATTTAAATTAAAAATATTTTAAATTAAATCAATGAATATACAATTTTCGTAGATTAAATTAAGTAAATAAATAAATGATATTTTTCGGATGTGCAAAAATTTATGAAAATTGAGAAAATATGACAAATAGGCAAAAAGAATTAGAAATACATATTCGAGGGTATTTTGGACAAAACTCATGGCTACATATAACCCTAAAATCTGTACCACACTTATGAAAACCCTAAAAATCTATCCCCTCTCCTTTTATGTTACAGCCGCCCCCCCCCTTCTCATTTCTTCCTCACGCCTATGTCTCTCTCTCTGTCACCTCCCTCCACTCTTCTTCACTCTCCAGCCTCCCTACCTCCTTCCCCCTATCTTCCTTTCACTCTTCGTAGCCATGCTCCACCACACGTCTTTCCTTCCTTTCCTTTACTATTAGCCACCAGCCACCACCATCCTCGCGTCACTCTCTTTTTTCCTCTAGCTGCCACGCCTCCCTCCCACATCGGAGTCGTCGCCGCGCTCCTTTCCACCACCTCTCTTTTTCCTCTCACTCGGCCACCGATTCTTCCTCCACAAACATAAATTCGACGATCTTTCTTCCACTGCCGCTGTCGCTCTGAGTCACGCCGTCTGCCGCCACTGGCCAAGGTCTGGCCAGAACTCCTCCAATCGTGCCCTCTTCCTCTCTTTCAAAATAGAAAGTTAAAGGGTGAACTAAGGTGGGTTTAGTGCAAAAGAATTATATATTCAGATTTTGTGGAGGCTGAAATTCTTATGTGTGTTGGGTTAGTCGAGTTTTGCAGGTTACGAGGAATGGGAAAAGCCGGAGTGGGGCTGCCATGTGTAATGAGTGAATGGTGGAGGTGGGTGTTCGAAAAACTTATGATTTTGATTAGGAGTGTGTAAACTTATGTACCGCATGGTGGTGTTATTGATTATAGTAATTTATGGTGAAATTGATAATGGAATTTAGGTTAATTGAGATTTGATTATTTGGGGATATTATAAATTAAGAGGAGACCATTGTCGTTTTTCCGATTAAGGTTTTGGTGGGATTTAAATTCCTAAAAGTAAACTAAATTTTGTAATGACAGGGATTAAAATTGATATCGTCATTAATTCTTGAAAGGGAGTTAAGTGTTGTAAAAATTCAATTATACTTCACTGTACGCGAGTAGATATACATATATATATATATATATATATATATATATACGTAAAGTGATAAGTGAGATAAAGAGAAATAGGAATTGAAATGCTTAAAAAGAAAGAATTAAAGTAAGTGAATCGGGATTGATGATAAATTTTGTGTGAATATTACAGGAATCGAAATTTGGAAACGAAATTGGAATGTCGCCCAGAAGGCGAGCTTAGTTGGATTGCGAGGTAAATGCGCTTGACACTTACTGTTTGCAAGACTTGTCTTTGAATGGTCAAATTTATGTGATAAATGCTTGAATTTGGATTGTTTGTGGATTGTTTGAAGATTTAGTGAGTATGTGTTGGCATGTTAGATTGTGATTCGGAAATGTTAAGGTGTTA
>CANYCX012559070.1:0-12201 GCA_948193385.1 Breynia disticha f. nivosa | reverse complement strand
TAAAATTAATTAAATTATATGTTGTTCTTAAAATATCCTTAAAAAGTCTTTGTTAAAAATTACTCAATTAATAAATATTTCATAAATGAGAGTAATAATGTCAATATATTTATCATAAATGAACTTTTTTTTGATGAAAGTATCATAAATGAACTTAAAAAAGTAAGTGTGTCTATATAATGAGACATTATATATAAAAAAGTGTCTATCTTGAAGGGAGGGAGAGAGTTTTATAAATAAATGGCACTAATGAAAACACACTCTATCATCACAAAATAAATGTCGTTTTAGAATTTTTTTTCATATAATACGTCATTTTTTATTATTAATGTATCATTTAATAATTTATTTTTATATTTTCAATATAAATTTAATTTATTATTTCTTTTAATATACTCAACTAAAATATACAATAATTAATTAAACATCAATTAAACATATATTAATTGTATTCTTAATCTGTCAGTAAAATCTTAAATGACATTTATTTTGAGATAAACCAATTAATTATTTTTTAATTATAGTTATCATATGATATGTTGAAATTTATTTTTATAATATTTTGGAGTTAAATTTTTTTATGAGAATAATCTGAAATTTTTGCCTTATATAATCCAATTTTTGTGTAGCTAATGTTAAATCGTTAATGAATTATACATTATAATGATATATTCTTTTTACAATTTATAAATATTACTACAATAATATTATCAAACAATTTATTGCAAAATTATCAACTTTATTCATATAATAATTAATGATTTATGTCTTAAAAATAAAATTTATTTTTCAATTAAAAAAACGGTGCTTGAAGAAGAATTATGTTCATGTGACATAGTTATGAAATATACAATAATTTGACATGATTACCAAGCCGTCCAAAAAATGTTGCAAAATTATCATTGATGTTCATAAATGTTGGTTATATTTAACAGATTTGTGCTTTTTAGATAATGACATGTCTCTGAAAAATGTATAAAAATATCATTTTCAATTGACATTTAGTGAATTTATTTCCTTTAATAGATTTTTTAAGTTCTTTTTTTTTTAAATTCACAGCAGAAAACATTATTAAATGCACATTTTGACTTTGTTGAACATCTTAATTAGTTGTACTAAATTTTCATGGACAGTAAATGCCACTAATTAAATTCATCAGCAAATGCACCAAATTAATTGAAGTACTATATTACCTAAAGAGCAAAAGCCAGTTTTTAAGGACCACTTCTGAAACTTTTTTTTTTTCTCCTTTTCAGTCCCTGTGGAATGTGAATGGTATAGGTGTCACACTTAATGGACAGAGGTAATGACCTATCACAAACAAATGTTGGGCTATTTTTATCGGGAGTTTTACTATGAGTCCTTTCGAATAAGAGACTCAATGAGACACTTATTATTGTTAGATACGGTGAAAATAAAATTGAGTCTTTTATTTATTCAGTAAAAAACAGTTTTAATTTTATGTAATCTGTATAATTTCTATAAAACAAAGGAGATTCAATAAGTTCCATCCTTAAAGTCCTTGTATTAAAATTTACCATTTTTTTTGGGTTTTTACTTTCTCTGTTTTATAATAGATGTTATTTTATAGAAAAATTATTTTTACAAATTATATGTCATTTCATGCTATTAATGCGGTATTTAATAATTTATTCTAATATTACTCTCATTAGTTTTATATTTTCAATATAAATTTAATTTAGTTTTTTCATGTGTTCAAATAAACAGATATAATAATTAATTTAACACCTATTTAAGACAAATTAAATTTATTTTTAATTCGTGTATAAAACTGACATCTATTGTAGGTCGGATGAAGTAATAAAAGTTAAGTTTTTAATGTGTGGAGTGAGAAATTGCTCTAATATTGCCCAAGTGTACAAAAAATAAAGGAGTTTATGGTAATTTAAAACAGATGTGATCTGCAAATTATTACTATTATTAAAATAATATTGAATTAATAATGGATTATTGGAAACAGATAAATTAATTGCAGTCATCATCTTGTCTTGATACCTCCCATTCCCAAAATCCATAACCTTAATTAATTTACCCCTTTCATTACAAAATTCCATAAAAACCCCTCATTTAAACTCACATGCATCAAAAAAAAAAAACTCACATGCATCCTTCTTCAGCCCTAGAAAGGTCTTTTCTCACCTCAACATAACCTTACTCACATCATCATTGGCCTAAAAAATGAAATCACACACAACACAACACAAGTATTTCACTCATTTGCATATGAAATCATTAAGTTTAGAAGCAAAGTTAGCTTTTTTTTTTCTAGACAAGAACAGAACCTTAACAGCTTATTGTCTGAAAGTTTAAGTCTTTCTCATATTATTGTAAGAGAGAGAGAGATAAAATAGTGTCTATGTGACTCACTAGAGACTCCTCTTTCTCTCTCTATAAGTCACTTTTTGTGTCTACTTACACTTTACTGCATATTGGTCTGTTTTTTCCTTTCTTTGTTGGTGTTCTTTGAGAGTCTTTCTTAAGTACACATTGCTGACTCTTCTTAAAGATTGATTCTTTTGGTTTCTTGCAACTTTAAGTGGTTCATTGGAAACTTTGAGCTCAAGTGATTGGAGTTATATATAATACAAATGATTGCAATTTCTGGAAGTTTGTTGGGTTTTTCTTTCAGCTCACTTCTTATGTGAGATCTGGTGGGGTATGGTTTTTTTACTTATGAACAGTTCTTGTTGTAATGATATTCATTTATGTTTTGGCTTAGAATGCAAGTGAAGAAAGTTGCTGCTAATTATTGTTTATAGCCTTTGTGTTGAATATGTTACTTTACTCTTTTTCTTGGTTTTTATAGAGCTATCATAGGATTCTTCCTTGGCTCAAAGATTGAAAATTTATTTGATCAAAATCAAGTTTTTGTGATCTCTTGCTTTGGAATCATCAATGGGTGTCAAGAAATTGCTTTTCGTAAGAGTTTCATTTCTTAAAGTTAAGATCTTTATATTAGTTCTTCTCATATGAAAATGTATTATACGTGTTTTCTGAGCAGTGAGAAGAGTATTACTTGTAAGTTGGTTCGTTCAAATTAGAAGCTTCTTTTCCTGTTATGGCTGCTCTTTAAAGAAATTTCTTGCTTAAATTGACTAAACTTTGATTTTGTTTCATTCTCTATTTTGGTATGACATAGAGTTCCTATTTCCTTGTGATTGAACATCTTTAAAGAAATTTTGCATATAACAGTAACTATTTGTTGGATACTGTAATTTTTTGGGATATTTCTAACAGTTAAACTTCATGTTCTTCCCTTGTAAGGCAGCATTTTCCTTCAAGTTTGTGATATTTTTTGTGTGTGCTTGGTATGCAGTGTTTTGAATCTGTAAATGGGAATGGACATGGAGTCAGATGCGGAGAAGAGTTGCAGTTCAGATCTAAGTCCTAACACTGTTCTTCCGCAGAGACACTTCTCAAGCTCTGAAAATAAAAGGTTAAATGTTAAGCCATTGCGCAGAGATGAGATCTTGAGAGTAAAGGACGGGTTTGCAGAGATTAGTTTCCGTCGATATAGAAGTGCCTCTTGTAAGAGCAGTCAGTCTAGAAGTGTTGGTCTAGAGAGTAAGATAGAGCAGAAAAGAGGGTCTGTTTATCAAAGCTCAAGGGAGGTGAGGAAAATGAAGAACATGGGGAATGATGAGGGTAGGAGGAAAATTGAGTTATCCCGTGCTAGTGAGTCGTCGTTTTCCTTTAGAATTGTTGACTCATTGTGTAGTTCAGATGAAGAGAATTCTCTGAAGAGAGCTTCTGTGGTATCTATGAAATCCAGATTGAGTCAAACTTCTGTTACGAAATCTAGCATTGAACAGTGCTCGTCTGAAGGCTTCATTGAATTTGTTCCAGAGTTGGAAAAGAGAGAGAAAATATCTGCTGCAACTGTGAGAAGTGTTTTAATGGAGAATCAGGATTTTGGATGTGAACAATTAGGAGGTCCTCTTAATGATGGTAATGAACTTCTTGAGAGGGATACCGTTCAAACATTCCATAAATCACTCTCTGCTAAGGTAGAGATGCCTCATTCTCCTCCTCCTAATACTTCAGAATGTCACCTCACCTCCAAAGCTAGCTCAAAGACGCGGTTTACCCCTATGAAAAAGATGCTGGATCCATTCAAGAAATCTAAGTCTCTCCGAAGTCCTCTGGGTTATGTAGCAGAAGCTGGTAATACAAAAGGTTTTGGTTCAGAAAAAATTACAAGGAATCAGACCCTTCGGAAATCTTTGCTGCAAGATTTCTCTGATACTCCTCGGCAATTGGGTTTTGGTTCTCAGCCTGTCCAGAAAGATTTCCACCATTCATCAGTCGCATGTTCTCCGGTTCACCTTCATGGTTGTCTTAAGTTGGAAAATAAGCATGGAGTGCCATTTTTTGAGTTTTCACTGAATTGTCCGGAGGAAGTTCTCGTCGCCAAAACATGGAAAGCAAATAATGCTTTCAACTGGGTGTACACATTTCACTCAGCTTCGAGTAGAAAGAAGAGCAATGCTAGCCAATGCCGACTTTCAGATAGTACCAAAGAATCATCATTACTAGGACAGATGCAAGTTTCCTGTTATTTATGCTCAGAACTAAGAGATGGAGGTGATTTTGAGAATTCCATGGTGTCAGAGTTTGTGTTATATGACATTGCTCATGCAAGAAATAGTGTCTCTATTGAAGATTCTCCAGAAGTTGCGAAACCTTCTAATGGTTCTAATCAAGGTTCAGTTGCGTCAGACGACAACCCTGCTGCAACAAATTACAAAAACCAACTGAAGCATGCTTTTCTTGGTAGAAAATTTGATATTTCAAGTCCATACCCTTGTCCTTCTGCAGTTTTGCATCCAGACCTTGAAATTGCAGCCATTGTTATTCAATTCCCATTTTCGAAGCGAGAGAGCTTGAAATGCAAAAGAGGAGATAAGCCTAGCGATAAAAGGCATTCGAACCTTCTCAAGCTTTCCATGAGTGAGCAAGAGAAACAAAGTACGGAGCGTCCTCATGGTGAAAGTCCGGAAATGGTGAAGGTGGTTATTCCAACTGGAAATCATAGTTTGCCTAGTGTGGAAAATCGCGGTCCTTCTCCATTGCTTGACAGATGGAGATTGGGCGGAGGCTGTGACTGTGGTGGCTGGGATATGGCTTGTCCCCTTACTGTTTTTTGTAATCCTGGTGTCAAGTTAGCAGAAGATCAGCCGCTAATGGATAAGGAGCGGCCTTTGCAGCTTTTTGTTCAGGTAAGCTTTTTGACTGTGTCTGCTTATATTTCACAAAACATGATTATCTAGCAATTCTGCATCTAGAGATTTGATCATACGAACTAAGGCGGCAGAATATTTGATGATTTACTTTATCTGATAAGTACTTGCATGAGATACGAAATATAAACACGTAAGGTCCACAACCTGTGACCAGATGTTCTCGTGCTTGTCATCAATATCGTTCATCATTCTTATGAAGTTATCTGTAAACATCTTATTAACACAATTTTCCATTTTCGTTCTGTTCAGGGTGCAAGAGGGAATATCCCAGCATTGACCTTGACATTTGTTCAGGAGGGAGAATATGCAGTAGACTTTCATGCACAGTTATCTACATTACAAGTATTTTCAATCTGTGTTGCGATATTACATGGCACAGAAACGTCTGGCTTCTCTGAGGAAGAGAGGAAGAAGCAGTTGCCGCATTGCAATTCACTGAAAATGCTTATTGAGGAGGAAGTGAAATTCTTAATAGATGCTGTCTCTGAAGAGGAGCAGAAGAAGAAATCTCACAAGAGAGTGGAGGAACTCCAGCAGTCCTATGCTCTTAATCCTCCATTTTCTCCAATTGCTAGGGTATAGACTGAACAGAAATATGTTGGTTTCAATCTCTTTTCTCGTAGAGACGACTTCAGTTCCACCGAGTCGTGTCGGGAGAATTTCATGAGACGACTTCATCCCCGCCGAGTAAATCTAGGGACAATTTCAGCACCGCTGAGCTGCAACTGATCAGTGCGCAAATCTCAAATGCAATTACGGCACAACTCCCGCTTCCTACACACGATTCGGAGAAGCCTACGGGAAGATTAAAGGTTGATTACGTCAGAATAGGAGTAAAAAGGGTAAAATTTAAGTTCTTCGATTATTCTACAGCTAGAAATAGAGTAGATAGATCACTGTCCATAGTTGTAAGTTGATAGAGAGTAAGGGAAAGAAATGGTAGTTTCATTTCATATTCATTTCAAATATACCTATTCTGGGTTCTGCAGAACAGCAGCAAGACATGTGTGGTCTGAAACAGTTGAGGTTTTGTCATTGTAATGAAAATTCAAGTTATAATAAGGTTTAATGGACTGGTTGGTATGGTATATGTCTTGTCTTCATAGTACTAGAAAGGTTCTGTGGTTTGTCACGATCTCAATAATGTTAATGTGGAATCCAAATCAATTATAGAGTTTGGTCTTTCAGAAGATTTTCTTGTTTTTTAATGATAAGGACATGTTTGGTTTGTTACCTTTGAGAGGACATCATGCTTGTTTGCATGGGCATGCAAAATATTTTGTCTCATATCATTTTCTTTTGAGCAATGTGTCTCTTATCAATTATGTCTCTTTAAAGTAAGTTTTGACAACTCTCTTCTACAACCACCAATTTACTGCATCAACTCTTCTGATGCTGTTAAAGAGGAACATTGTTGTTTGCTATAGAACTCGGTGAGTCGGAACTGTCGGTTTTGAACCTCCGATTTCAAAACTGGTACTGAACTTTTAGAACCGTTGGAACCGACTAGTTTACAGTTCGATTTCATTTTTTAGGAACAATGAACCATAAATCGTTGGTTTGATTCTATTCTAGCGGAAAAACTAAATGTGAGATGACAAACCGGAATTGACTCAAACTAATCCGAATCGCCGATTCGAGAACAAGAATCGAACTAAATTGAAACGAACCGTTTGCTAAACGGTTTGATTCTTGTTCCTAATTTTTTCGAACCGTGAACTGTCAGTTCAAAATCAGAACCGACAATTTCAAACCAGAACCGACAATTCGAACTCTTTTTGCATGTCTAGGCTTGCATATCCTGTAAACGGATGTTATCACCAATTTTATTGTTTCTTCATGTTGAATTTTGAACAAATGCAATGGAATCTGTCATTCTCAGTCCTTTTCAAGAAATGCAAATCTTGCCAATTAATCAAGTGAAGGAAACCATTATTGTTTTCTTATTTCAACCAAAAAAAACCAGGCTGACTAGGTTTTCTCAGAAAGCTGTACCGTTAGTTGATCGCTAGTCCCAATAGCTTGTTGTCGTTGCTGAATTTCGACAACAACAGCCATCATCAATAAAACCCTTAATGCACAATCATCCTATAAGGGAGATACAAGTTCCCAGTATTTTGTGCTAATGAAGCTTTGACTACGATGATCAGACGGATTGTTCTGAATCATCTTCCTCATTTTCATTGTATTGCATACTTGAAGCATTGATTTGTGGCATCTCCAACTGAAATAATCTTTTGAGTGATTCATAAGACGCAAAGAATAAAGCTCCCTGAGATACGTACATAATCAATCTTGGCATTAATCCCCTGATAACAGAAACAAGAAAAATGATTATCAAGAGCAATTTATAGTTTACATGCAAAGATATTTATAAATGCAAGATGAAATAATCTGTAAAACAATGGAGACTAAGAGGTTTTCACATATTTCATAATAATGACAGTTCAGATCAATCATCAATGAGATAATTATCTTATCAGATAAAAATACAAAATGCAACAATCCACACCTGTAGAGGCCCTTCAAACCTTCTCTCTTGCCTATTTCCAGGAGTGCATGAAGCACACCGTCATATCGGCTCATGGATCCTGGAATCTGCAAAACAGCTTCGCTGAGAGCGTGTATAAATCGCGTACCATGAGAAAGTGGTACTTCCATAAAAGTTCACTGAAAAGATCCGTGTCATTTTTTCTTTAAAAAGGACATTATAGAGCAACTTTTCCTCAGCTGAAATTGTAGAAGAAACTTGACTTTTTGGCATTTATTCATCAAACTTGTGATGAACAAGAGTTTCATGTTAAATAGTTCTCTAATTTTCTCTTTCCTGATTCCAAACAAAGCTTAAATCATTGGTTTCCAGACGCGAAGTATGAAGTGTTCAAACCTGCGTTTGCAGTCTTGTTTTGACCACGTCAAAAGGAGTTGTAAATAAAGCAGCAACTGGTCCTGCAATTCCCCCACAAACCAGCTGCACCATTGAAAAATTTTAGCATTTCATGCATAATCATTTAGAGGTTGTAAAAGAACAAACTGCTTATATGACAGCCACAAAGAAGATAATCGACGAGGGTTGTCTTTAACAACTTGGTAGATGTCATGTGGAAGCACATCATAAGTACTAATTTGATACTGAAAAAATACAAAAACAAATGAACAAACCGTTTGTACTGTATTCAGTTGCTTGCTGGAATTTTGAGATGATAACATCCACTGCTTCAAGCTTTCATATGTGTAGAACTGTCAAACAGCAATAATATAACATCAGAATTTCTGCAAAGGAGGCAGGCTATCATAAAACAAGTCTAGAGGTGCAAAAGCAGCAAAACTACTCATGAATTACGTACCCAACACCCCAAATCCACAAAGAAGCGTTAAATTGTAAAGCAGCAATGCTCAGAGTTTTACTTTTTCAAAAGAAAAAAATTCATATAGCTCAAAAATACCAGCCCTTTCAAAGTACAATGCAGAAAGTAGGCCCCCTAACTAATGTGAAGTATAAAGTGGTTAACCTTGATAATAGAGTTTGGAATATTCCGACAAAGCACAGCTCCCCAACCGGTATAAAGAGAAGGTATGCCACCCTTTTCAATTATTCCAACCAAAGCATTCCTGCATGGATGCATCAAAGATGCGTCGTAACTTGTAAGAGCAACTACATACCTTTAAATCTAATTAAGAATGGAAAAATGTTCCTGTGTTCCTGAAACTAAAACTTCATTCAAAGTCCAGTAGAAAACACAAGTAATGCTTAAAGGTATACCAGCTGTTACGATAGTGTGAACCAATTTGCATTTGCTGCTTTACACACTCGGTGGGAGTAAACACAAAGGAGGTCGCAATGCTTGCACAACCACCTGCAATGCAATGAACACCAGATTGATATTCCTGCAAAACAAAAATGAAAATGAAGGCAATAGGTAGAACTTTAGATTATTGACAGCAATGCTTGAGAGAAATGCAGAAATTCATACTTGGTACATTTTTTATAACCATTTCTCAAATCAATGGTGTAAAAATGCTAAAGATTGAGTACTAATTACCACCTTGGGGATAAGAGGAAGTAATGATCCTTTAACTGATTCATACGTAAAAGTATAGATAGCAGAAATTGGAGCTGAAGAAGCAATATTGCTAGAAATTCCACGATATAGACCAGCTACACCTGAAAATTCTTTCTGATCAATGTAGACAGAGCAATTTTGATTACCTTAGAAATAAAACCATAAAACTTTGCATGCTACCAAATATGATTAGTTTCATTCTAGATGAATTACCTCTTTCAGAAATAATTGACCTTCCAATGTGGAAGATAGACTTCTGCTCTGCGTGACAAGCTTGGACAATTGTCTTTACTGTATCAACAGGATGTAGACAAAGGCTAACAAATATACCAGCGAATGCGCCTGCAAAAGCATGCTCCCACTTCGGAGGGCTGTATTGAGGTCTCTCCGTTTGTGACATCATCTCCCCTCTATTATTCCTCTGATCGACATGCTTTTCTAGTCCTCTATCGTTTTCATTATCATCAGTGTTATGTTCGATTTCTTCATACATGCCCTTAGATGAAGCCAGATAATCAATATGGTAATCTGAACTATTTAAGATGCCGACATTATCTGAGTAAAGAGAGCTGCTGGTTCCTCTGTTTGTACATGATACTACTTTAGAACTGAAAGATAAGGTTTTCTCCATTGTTCTAACAGAATTATCACTGCTGTCAACACTTCTACAATCTATTTTATCATCGGTATAAGCTGTATCTTTGGAAGCCCAGCCTTCTCCATCACCAAATGTAATTCCTGCAATGCTGCTTTCACATTTTTCTACAGTATCACCCTCACTAACTTTAACAGGGTGCTGAAATCTAAGTGGAAGTATTTCTTTCATCCACCCATATATATTTTCCAATTCAAACAAGATTCCAGCTCTTTGGAGGCTCTTTACACTTAAAGCTTCACTTGAAAAGACTGTAAATCCTTCAGAAAACTTCTGGAACATGGTACGAGTAAAATTTTTACTACAAGGTTCTAATATTGCCAATTTTTCACTTATGCTTAGAAATTCTATCTTTGGCCGTGCCATCGTTGTATCAGGAGGAAGGCGCTTACCATCACATACATCACTGAGATTTGAGATTTCACCAATATCTCCTACACACAGGTCACCAAATACAATATTTTTACCAGAGTTATCATTTCTATTCACTCTAGCCTTAGGATCCAGAACATCGGGAGGACTTAATCGATTCCACAATTGTCCTGCTGCTGAGATAAGGTCTTTCGTAGTCAGTATCTCAGGAGACTTTAATACATCTTTTGCAGGAGTTTTCGTAACATTTCTGCTAAGAACATGTCCTTCATGGTAATGAACAAAGTCAGCAAGCTCAAAATATGCACCCTCAAGTTTGCTCCTCCCTCCAGCAATTGAAGGGTTATTGCTTCTGGGAATTTTCTTGCTGCCAGACATTTTTTCTTATCCTCAAGAATTCCCTAGTGCACGCAGACGGCAATAAAGTCTTACCCTAAAAGCAACTGCAACATCAAGGAAATTGCATTCAGCCATCTACGAAAGAAATCAATCAAGAAAAATAAACAGCTCGAAAAATAATTTTGAACAGAACTACAACTTCAAAACTAAGTACCGCAAACGAATGCAAGAACCCCAAACGATTAAAGATCTCAGAACCTAACGCTAAAATGATGAAAGATTAACTGAATCGCCAAGTGTAAGGCAAGTAAAATTTGAGCAGGCTTGTGCGTGTGAATTATAATTTAGAGAGCCATAAGCAATGTCAATCGATAACATAACTATGATTAATCATTGCCTGAAAAACAATATTCAGCAGTCAGCTAATACACCCATTCCACACAAATTCAGTGATAACGAAATGCTCAAGAATCCACAAAACTCTAATAAATATAAAACAACCCACCAACTCTAACATCATCAACGACCTAAAAAACAAAAACCCATCAATCCAAACACCACTATAACACATAATAAACAGCGGAGCAATAAAATTGATTAATATACATAACTTTCATTAAAGTTTTCTATGAATTCAGCAAGTTTATCAATTCAAAAACTAGCTCCAGCTCTACTTTTCTGAGCATCCAAATAAACAAATCCAGTTGACATTTTTTTTTTCTTTCTAAACATAAAAGAAGAAGAAGAAAAAGGTAATACATTGTAGCAATGAAGCCAGGTGGAGCAAGACCCAGTGGTTTGTGAAAGAATTAGAGTGCATTATATAATTACAGTCGAGCATCTCAACATGACTAGGAGTAAACAAATTGGAAAGTAGCTTCGGCTGTAATTATATTTCTCTTGGACATTATCTATCCCTCTCAAGTGTGCTTGCAGGTTTAATCGTTTGTCGGTCATTGCAATAAGTTACTGTCAATAATTTCAAAATGTCAGGAAAGTCAGTAGTGTATAGTACCTGCTCCTACGCTCAGTACTATCTTCTCGACCACTCTGAAAGATTACGGCTTTCTTCATGTGATTTCGGCAAAAAAAATGAAATGAAAAGATTGTTTTACGGTTTAAATTGGCTCAATCTGCTAAAGTTTGGTTTGATTTTTCAACTCGACCGAAGGTGATTGTGTTACGGTTTAAATATTTCAAAATCTGAACCCGACCAATCTGCTTAAAACATAAACAAATCAACTATTATTTTCCAATATCCCAAATTGTTCAACAATAAACATATTCCACCCGTTAATCTCACGTTTGGTAATGAATTTTTTCAACTCCATGTGTTATAGTTGGTATTTAAGAATATTCTAAATCAATTTTCCCTACTCAAAGGGTTGTAAATAAGCCGAGTCTAATTTTAAAATAATCGAGTTCGTTTTATTTAAAATTTTACTAGTTCAAACTCGAATCGAGTTTTCTATCGAGCTCAAAATTTTGTAATCGAGTTTAAATCCGA
>CANYCX012558853.1:0-14396 GCA_948193385.1 Breynia disticha f. nivosa | reverse complement strand
CATAAACCAACAAATTATCACAAACACGATCATAGCAACAACCATTATACTTAACCACATTTCTTAATTACATCGAACTCACCACAATAACATTTTAATGCTATTAATCACACAAACACATAATTCTTCATTCTTATTTACACAACAACAATACCATATCATATGAAATCAAAACTATTAACAAAGCACGATTCACACATATTAACACATACAATCAACCATATGGAGGCACAATCTCCCAAAGTAAGTGTCAAAAGTGCACTTACCTCGAATTCTGTGCAAGCCCACTCGTTCATGTCCGATCCAAATCTCACTCAACAGTTCCTACTTTGTTCCAACACATATTCCAATTACTAACCCCCTTTTTACAACAAATACTCTCAAAGCTCACACCTTTATGAACAAAATCCTTGTTATCCTCAATCCACTTCTTACATTCCATAAATCTCTCCCCAACATTCCATTAAAATACTCTTCTCTTGAAATTTCTCACATAAATTACAACAATCCATACCCAACCTAAAATCCCTAAATCTTAGAAACTACAAATCTTACCTCATATTAAGTGGTCCTTAGCTTACAATTTTTCCCACAAGGTTGTTCTTACTGAGTTTTTGGATCTAGAGATGAGAAGAGGAAGATTTTTGAGTTGGAAAGGTGTTTAAAGGGTCTCCAAGAGTTTGAAAAATGCCTATGGTTGGCTGAGCAATAAGGCTAGGTGGATTATGTCATCCCTCTCTCTTCCTTTCCAAGATACATATCTTATTTTAAAATTCCACCGCTAGAAACGGTTTTCACAAACCGTTTTGCAATTCCGTTCTACACTATTCGGCCGTAAATTCAAGTTTCCTGTAGCGAGAACTGTTTTGGGAGCAGTTTCCCATAATTGTTTCCAATACTGTTTCCACTACAGATTTTGTCTAGTTTCCGCGTAGTTTTTCGATTATATTTTTCGGGGCGTTTCAAATACACCAAGTTTAAAAGTACACAAAAAAATCGAGTTTATATTAAAATTATCATATGTATACACATGGTAAAATAAAAGAAAAAAAGCAGCAAAAAAATAGAATTAATTGTTATACAGATTTTAGAAACAAAAAAAATACTAGGCTAAAAAAAGGGGCAAAAATTTGCTAGAAGAATAAGAAGTTTATAAAATGTTTATATTACAAATGACGAAACTAAAAAAATAATTGTACAAAAAAAATTATAAATAAGACAAATTAACAATTGCTTTGTGAAAGACAATATTTTAAAAAATTAAAACATATTAATACACATGAAAAAGAAAAAAACAAAAAATAAATAAATGAAATAATATCAAAATTTTGACAATAAGTAACACAAATCAGGTGACAAAAAGGTTTTTAAAAAATACAATAAGTTTTCATAAAGTTTATACTGCAACCATAGTAACTACATAAAAGACTGAACAACAAATTTTCAGAAAAAAATCACAACAATAATAATGAAAAAATAGAAATAAAATAGTTTCATAGCAAGTAACATGTATTTGATATAAAAACATTATAGATGCATTCAAAACTTAGCAAAAAACTTTAAAAAAAAGTGTAAACATTTTAAGATATACCTTCACATTTCTAAAAACATCAAAACCTACATGAAACAACAAAAAAAATTAAAACAACAAGAAATAAGAAAAAAATAATTAAAAAAATGAATATGCATATTCCTCCTCATAAACTCATAGTTTCGACAATAGATCTGAAGTCGAATTGCGAGATTTGTTCGAGTTTTAGCCATATGACAGACCTAAATGATAAACAAAAATAAAGAAACTAAAAATCTAACAAAGAAAACAACTGATGAAATACAAAAAAATAGAAGAAAAAGAAGGAGAAGAGAGAGAATGGAGAAGCTAGAAGAAGAAAAGAAAGAAAAGAGAGAGGAAATGTTGGAGGAATAGAAGAGACTAGAAGCATCTGATGAGAAATAATGTGATTTTTAGTGTGAAGTATAATGAAAAATAATAAACATAGATAAAAGTATTCTGAAAAGATCTACATCATGTTTAATAAAGAGTGAAAGTGAAAGTATTTAGGGCTGCAAGATGTATCTTGCATTACGTTGTACACATACTTATAATACAGAAGTAGTAACCACATTCCTAATAGGAAGGAAGTGATATATTCTATGTTATCATTTGAATATACAGATAAATACAAGTATTTGAACTAGATAAGGTTAGTTACACAATCTAATCCCAATACCCCCCTCAAGTTGGAGCGTGAAGATCGTGAATGGCTAACTTGCGAAGAAAAGTGGTGAACTTAGGTGCACCGATAGACTTGGTGAAAAGATCAGCAACTTGTTGGTCTGTGGAAACATATGAGGGCCGAAGAAGACCACGACTAATTTCGTCCCAAACAAAGTGACAGTCAATCTCAATATGCTTCGTGCGTTCGTGAAAGACCGGATTCGCAGCAATGTGTAGAGCAGCCTTGCTGTCGCAATGAAGAGTAACCGGTTGAGAAAGCGAGATGCCAAGATCAGAGAGCAAACTCACGAGCCATTTGACTTCACAAGTAGTAGTGGCCAAGGATCTATATTCTGCTTCGGCAGAAGACCGAGAAATAGTATGCTATTTTTTCGTTTTCCAGGAAATTGGGCGAGGAGCCCAGCTGAATATACCACCCAGTTAAGGAACGTCTTGTAAGTGGACATCTAGCCCAGTCGGAATCATACCAAGTAGTGAGGTGCAGGTTGCAGTCGGATCAGAATAATATACCACGTCCCGGATGACCCTTGAGATAACGCACAACCCGCAAGGCTGCATTCCAGTGAGATATGCGTGGATGTTGCATAAATTGAGCTAAAACATGCATACAATAGGAGAGCTCAGGACGGCTTACCGAAAGGTAGATAAGTCGCCCAACTAACCGACGATACTTTTCCACGTTTTTAAGGTAAGGATCAACAGCCAATGCAAGATGATGATGTTGTTCGAGGGGAACAGAAGATGGCTTTGCTCCAAGCAATCCTACTTCGCCAATAACATCGAGTGTATATTTTCGCTGACAAAGAAAAATACCAGCAGAGCTTCGTGCTACTTCAAGACCCAAGAAATATTTCAATGTACCCAAGTCCTTCATGTGAAAACATTTGCTCAGATAATCTTTAAAATGTTGAATAGCCTTAATATTGTTGCCCGAAACTATAAGATCATCAACATACACCAGGACATTAATCTGGATGTCTCCTTGCCGTAAAATGAAAAGAGAATAATCGGTGTAACGCAGCTACCAACTTAGCAAACCAACAACGAGGAGCTTGTCGCAGCCCATATAATGATTTTTTCAAATGGCAAACTTGATTGGATGCAACAGAATTAAAACCAGGAGGCAATCGCATATAGACTTCTTCCTCGAGATCACCGTGAAGGAAGGCGTTGTGAACATCCATTTGATGAAGCTCCCAGTTCTTTGCAGCAGCTACAGCTAGGAGGGTTTGGACAGTTCGCATTTTGGCGACAGGTGCAAATGTCTCATTGTAATCAACTCCCTCCACTTGATTATTGCCAAGAACAACTAAACGCGCTTTGTAACGCTCAATAGTACCATTGGCATGATATTTAATCTTGTAGACCCATTTACAGCCAATAACTCTCTTTCCGGAAGGTAATGTCATAAGTTCCCAAGTGTGATTAGCTTCTAGAGCGTCAATTTCTTTTGTCATCGCTTCCCTCCATTCTTCAGATTGAACAGTTTCGCCGTAAGATTGAGGCTCAGCTCCTGTGGTAATAGCTGCAAGAAAGGCTTTGCGGCGGGAAGAAAATTTATCACAATTCAAATAGTGAGTAAGAGGGTACCGCGTACCTGAGGCATACTGTGGGTCAGGCAAGCGTGAGGATGAGGGGCTTTTTATTTGCACCGTATTCAGCACATAATCACGCAGCCAAACTGAAGGGAATCGCTGGCGGTGCCCTCGGCCTGCTGCTGATACTTCCGCTTCTAACTGACCATCGGCAGTCCCTAAGTGAATATCTTCATTATTTTTAGTTCCATCGTTATGCTCAGTAGTGGCAGGACCCCCCTGACTGATGACCCAACAAGACCCAAATCTGAAGATGGAACAGCTTCAGGGAAAGCAGGTTCATCAACAAATGCATCCAAAGCAACTAATGGACCATCAGTAGAAGGAGAGGGCAGTGCAGAAGAATCGGCAAAAGGGAAGTTGGTTTCAAAGAAAATGACGTCCCGTTAGTGAAACAATGAACTTGAATCCAAGTCGTATAACGTCCAGCCTTTCTTTCCAGGAGGGTAACCAACGAAGACACACTTGCGACTGCGGCTTGCGAATTTATCGCCACCATGATGCGTGTTATGGGCGTAAGAAAGGTAACCAAAGACACGAAAATTAGCATAAGATGGACAACGGTGGAACAATTCCTCGTATGGAGTTTTGCCAGCCAACAGTGCACTAGGTGTACGATTTATCAGATAAGCCGTCGTTAAGACACATTGTCCCCAGAACTGAAGAGGTAACCCAGATTGGAAACGGAGCGCGCGAGCAACATTGAGAATATGGCAATGTTTACGCTCCACGAGTCCATTCTGTTGAGGTGTATGAACGCATGAGGTTTGGTGAATAATACCGATTTGAGAAAAATAATAATGTAGACACGTAAACTCGGTCCCATTATCGCTTCGTACGACTTTCACCTGCACATTGAACTGTCGATGAACAAAACCGAAGAAATTTTTCAAGGTAGTTGGAACTGCAGTCTTAGTAGTCAACAGATTAACCTAAACACTACGCGAATAATCATCAACGATAGTTAAGAAGTAATAAGAACCGCAGATGGCATGCTGTCTATAGGGTCCCCACAAATCACAATGAATAATCTAAAATATGTTGGAGGCTTTATTATCACTAGAAACAAATCCTTCGTGACATTGTTTTGCTCAAAAGCACACTTCACAATGACCAATACTACTATTATTAACAAAAGGTAACATCTTAACAACTTTCTCCGAAGGATGTTTGAGGCGTTGATGCCACAAATCAGCCGAACCATCTGGCACATCTTTCACCACTGTCAATGCTCGCACATGTCCCACAGATCAAAAGTAGTAGAGCCCCTCACATTGCTTACCCGCTCCAATCAGCATCCTCGAAGTGCGGTCCTGCATAACACAATACTAATCAGTAAACTTCACAGTACAATTAGATTCAACAACCAATTGAGAGACGGAAATCAAATTGTAGCATAAATCTGGGACATAAAGCACGTGTTGCAACTGAAGATTAGCATCCAATATAACAGTTCCTTCTTGTGTAGACACTGTATCGTTTCCATTCGACAATCCCACTTGACAGGGACTAATCTACTGCAATTCTCTTAACATGTGCAAGGAACCGGTCATGTGCTGAGAAGCACCAGAATCGATGATCCACTTACCAGTCAACTTGGTTGTGCCTTTGTCTTTCTGTGTGTTTAATAGATTCATGAGCAAGCTCCACTGTTCATTGTTTAGTCCACTTGGTCCACTGCTACTGTCACCTTTAGAGGCTGCAGAATCTTCACTTGAACGAACGATACTTACAGTGTTGGCACGAGCCTGTCCGCCTCCTCCATACCCTTTACCTGTTTTCTTGGTGCGGCCACGTCCTGTGTTGCGTGGTCTATCTCCCTATCAATCAGGATACCCAATAATCTTGAAGCATGAATCAGCACCATGTCCAGGTTTATCACAATGGGGACAGACAACTATTTTGTGTGGTTTTCTATGTACAGCAAATACCATAGCATCACTTTGTTGTTCCTTACTACAAAAGATGGCACTCACTCTTTCTTCTTGTATGACCATTGCATAGCACCTATTCAGGGTTGGTAATGGTTCGCTGGTTAGTATGTTTGATCGCACCGTTCCAAACGTGTCCCCATCCAATCCCATCATGAATTGATGAACTCGTTCTTCTTCTCTTTGCTTTTCCAACTCAGAACCAATATCGCATTTACAACTTCCACAAATGCACATAGGATATTGATCATAATTATTCAACTCCTCCCAAAGCAGCTTGAGCTTCCCGTAATATTGCATAACCATAGAACCTCCCTACTTGCAGCTCGCCAAATCACTTTTCAGCAGTTGTATACGCGGCCCATTTTGAACCGACAATCTTTCTTTAATGTCGTCCCATAAATCTTTCGCATTCTCCTTATAAGTCAGCGTGGTGCGCAACGCAGGTTCAATAGTGCTCGTACACGTGTGAGTGGGCTTATGAACGATACAGGTTGTGAACCCTCTAATACAAAATCAATTGGCTTGTATAAGGCTACAGTCCATATCATTATAAATCACTTTATATTCTTCAATTATTAGATGTGGGATACATTCCCAACACTTCTCCGCAAGTGTAACCCGGTCAGGCCCTTTCCTATCATTATCAGACCGGTTACCACTTGTCTACAAATTAGGGGATTTCATTACTGGGCCCAGGATCTATTGCCGGTTAAGGCTAGATGGCTTTGATACCATGAAAGTATTTGGGGCTGAAAGATGTTTCTTGCATTACGTTGTACACATACTTATAATACAGAAGTAGTAACCACATTCCTAATATGAAGGAAGTGATATATTCTATACTATCGTTTGAATATACAGATAAATACAAGTATTTGAACTAGATAAGGTTAGTTACACAATCTAATCCCAATAGAAAGGTGTGCTGAAGATTAATTATTCATGGACCCAAAAAATCATAAATTTGTAAATGAAAGTTTGAACTTATAAAAAATAAGTCCATAAAGAAAAAACAACATAACTAATGAAAATTAAAACTGAAAAAAGTAGATGGTATAATTATACCATAGAATAACACATCTCTTGTTTAAAGTTTGATTCAAAAACTATATATATACACCAATTTGTCATTACATAATAAATTATCAAAAATAATTTTGCCAAGAGACGATAACTCATAATACATACTTGACCTAGAAATTTTAAGAAAAAGTATATAAAAATTTTTTGTTTAGAGTTAAAACTTGATAATTAGAGTAAAATAAAAAGTTTAATATATATATCTAATATTTAAAAATATATTTATAATTGTACAATTTTAAATAATTAGATGTCATTTTAAGATAGAAAAGAAATTTAAATAGGTTGTGATTGTTATATCAATTGAAAGAAATTCAATTATGTTATATCACATACATATATCAAAAGTCTTATACATAATTGGTACCAGTTTCAGTTGCTTAATTTATAGTCGAAACTAAACGGAGAGTGGAGTGGGCGACCGCCTCTTTGCTGTGAGATGAGTAAGAATATTGCTCCTCTTATTATCGAAACAAGAGGGAGTGATGCTTTATTAATCGAAACTCTGGTGAAATGTATAAAAAAGTAAAAACAGAGTATTTTTTGGGATCGTAATTACAAAAGAAAAATCAATGAGATGTGTAGGATTGGAGGAGAAAAAGTTGTGAATTTATTTGGGACGAGTATTTTAAAAAAAATAAAGAACTATTACTTAACTATAATCTTTTTATTATTATGTACAAATTTAACATCTTATTTTTAATTTACTATTTTCAAAATTTTATGTTCTATTAGAAACAACATCCTATTAATAATCTTAAGTATCCCAATTAACTTCCACTTTTTGTATAATTGAATAATGTCTATTGGACCTTGCATTTGTGAATAATTCCAAAAATTAATTTGTCACAACTCACAAGGACTATACTTTAAACTTAAGGAATGTGTTTCAAATTTGAGTATTGATCTTGAATATTTAACGCCGTGGCTTTCTAAAAAAAAATTTGGTGACATTTTAATAAGGTTAGAGATTGAATTAAATTTTTGCCTTTTTCACAAAAGGTAGATTGAAAATTGAAAACAATATATTCTTTAACTCTATAATTTTTTTTCTCTAACTATTCATCTTTCTATGGACACAAACACTAACTCTCATCTATATTTTCCTAATTTTTCTTATTTCGCAAGTAACATAAGTCATAGAGCAATGCATTTTGCTCTTGTCCTCTATACTCTGGTGTTTTTTTTTTTTGAAGCAGTTAAGTTTTTGTCGATTGGTTAGTTATTTTTGTATAACTTTTCAATCAATTATTTCTTAAATTCAAATATTAAATATATTTATTTTCGACACTCACAAATTAGTTCTCAAAAGTAAAAGTGTAATCCGCATATAATTGTCATTTATATTAAATAATACATGTTGTATCCATTTATTTTGAATATTAAACTAATTAATTTTAATTTGTTTTATATACATTAGAAATTTTTTTCCTCAATAACACTTTTCTAAAAAAAATTTAACTCAATTAAATTAAGACAATTTAGTGCAGTTTGATAAAATTTTAACAGAAATATTATGTAAGATCTAAAACTATCCAAAATAAAAATTTGTTACAAAATGTAAAAAAATTCAAAATTCCAATATAGTCTTACAGAGATATTTGAATTTTTGTAATTGGTTAGGAGAAGCGGAAGTATGGGGAGAAAAAAGAAACTTGATGGAGGTCAAGTAAGAAGATGACAGGTGTCCTTTAGAAATGACGTGTTTTTTTGAAATGACGTGTTAATGACAAAAATTAAGCATCAAATTTGTGGGCGGCCGCCGACAATGAAATCCACGTGTAGAAGCTACCGTTTTTTGTTGTTATTTTTTTACCACCAATTTGTGTTTCCCTTTCCGCTGTTTCCACCTGTTTTTCACCAATAAACATTTTCCCTAAAATAATTTCTCTCTCGCATATTTGTGTCCATTTCAAAAAGTTATGTTATTAATTATTTATCATCATTCTTTACTATTATTAATTATGATAATTTTTTATTTGTTTGTTATTTAATTTACTGTAATTATTTTTTTAAATATTATGAGTGTTAAATATATAATAAAATTTTAGTTTATAAAAAAATTTCTGTTTCAATCGGTTTTTCAGTTTTTACCGAACTGACCGAAAAAAAAATTTATTGCAAAACCGAACCGACCGAAATATATAAATAACAAATTCAAACCGATTTTTTCAGTTTGATTTCGATCTGTTTGGTTGGTTTAACCGAATTTTGAATACTTGAATCTCACATTATTCACATTCCCAAAACGTCATTTTATTCACATTTTTTTAAACCAGAAATTTATTCATGTAAAATTGTAAGAATTTCATAAAAAAACAACACGAAATGATTTTGTTAAATTAACGAATTTGGCTTAAATTTATTCCACGTCATCAAACAATTTAACTCTCTGGTAAAATTAAGACACCAAAAAAAAGTCTGAAAATTGTATTTGAACAATAATTAATTAAAGTTTTGGAAACTAGTATGTCTGAATTTATATAAAAATCACTTATAAATAAAAGGACAAAATGTTGCAAATGACAATAATGAAAAGAGGACAAAACGCATAGCAGATTTGGTTCCTGATGGCAATTCGAAATTCCGGGGGGCGATCCATCCGGTTTCCGGTTATAAAACCAAGCCCCTGTTCTGCTTCTTACAATCTACCCAACTTTCCCAACACCAACAAACCTCCAATAATATAATTAACAAACCCTTCCCTACCTGTCAGCCTTATCCATTCCCCATTTCATTGGCATCTCCCTTTATATAGCTCATTCTTCAATTTCTTACCCATCAATTTTATTAAAACCAAACCAATCACAAGGGTGTTTCATTAGGAAAACAATGGCAGATATTGCTATTCTCGTTGCAGAGGAATATGAAAGGAGGGTCAAGAATTCGAGAAAAGTTGGTGAAGATGTGGAATTAGACTTGGTTTCTCCTGTTGTTGAGATGGCTATCAGGGTCAAGAACAAGGTTGGGCAACATCATTTTATGGAGACGATGAAAAAGTGGGTTTTGGAACCCAAGTCCCAGTTTGGTGTTGCTGCTTCTGATGGATTTTTCTCTGCCTGATTTTGATTTTCTTTCTTGACTTTCGTTCAGTTTGAGCAGATCAATGTTCTTGTTTGAAATAATGTACATATACAGATCATTGTTTTAAGCATAGATCCCCTTTTTGTACATGATGGGAGCTATATCGGTTAAAAAATTGTCAGCTACAAGTTCATGCCCTTATAGTTATCAATAATCATTCTCGCTTCCGATTTCTGTGTTTTTCATGGATATGGTTTCTCTGCGAGAATCCCATGGATATGGTTTTTTAGTTTCAAATTTTACCCTTCCAAACTTGAAAGTAACTATTTTTAAAATTTATAAGCTAAAGTGGTGGGAGAGAAAAATAAAACAATGCGCCTTCATTATAATCAATCGGTAATTCATTCAGTATATGATTTCAATCCAGAAACTTGTAAATCAGGAAGCCATTTTAGCTTTTTCTTTTTCATTTTTTAGGGAACTTGCACAAATCGTGTAGTAAATTTAAGTGAAGTATGACAATACATATATTCACTAAGAATTCTCTGAACTCTTCTTTCTTCACATCACTTACCAAAAATGGTTGTTTTCTCAAGAAACTACCAATTAGGATCATGAACTTGATACTTCATTATGTTCCAAGCTTCTATTTTCTTATCATAACTCATTCCTTTGATCCTCAAAGACCATTTCCAAAGAATTAGAAATAATATTTGAAGATATAAGATTGAAGTAAGTCTCTTAGATGTTCCAAGAGTAGAGATCATCGCCGCAAGTCATTACGGGTCTACTCATAACCGTTTATACCCACAAACCCAACAATAAAAAGTCATACAATATTCCTGAAAAAAAAAAAGCCAATACAATTCTAAAACTAAATGATGCAATTGCCTCTTATGAAATTTACAAAAACAAAAAGAAGAAAATTCATACAAGCACATGGAAAAAAGAGTCAATACAATTCTAAAACTAAATGTTGCAATTCACAATTAAATTAACATTAGATAAAGTAGATTGGAATAATGTTTGTTCTATCTGGGAATTAGACTATGCTGATTCTCAATTAGAAAACACACCATCCTCTATTTTCACCTATGTTAATTTAATTTCCGAACATCGTCGAACAAGTTTGAGTATATTTTAACCTACAACGAAAAAGTCAAGATTGCTGAAATTTATATAACAATAAAGAACATGCTTTAATATATATGAACATTATCTAATTCTTGTCTTATTAATAACACATGCTATATTTTCTAAATGTTAATTCAATTTTTGAATACTATCGAACATGTTTGAACATATTTTAACTAATAATAAGAAATAAATAAGATAAATTATGGATTGTGAAATAATTTTTATTAACATATTCTTTAATTCAAGATGAACTTTTTCGTTGAATACGAATATTTTTTAACATACCTAAACATTATTTGATTGTTATATGAGAATATAGTGGAACAAGTTTGAACATATTTCAACTCACAATAAAAAATTATTAGTTGAAATTTATACGACAATAAGAATATGACCTAACATATCTGAATATTATTTGATTGTTATCTTGTTTGAAAATTAAAAATATATTAATAGATGTTCAAAATTGTTTGGATTTATTTATTTGATTATACGAAAATAATGGAAAATTTTCTTCAACAACTGAGTTTTATTGTTGATGTAGATATTTATTATGTCGTTTTATAGAAAAATATATGATGGTATTTGTGTACATAATGTTTAAAAAAGTGTTTTAAAAAAGTGTTATTTATTTTATTAATTCATGGTCAAAATATGGTAAAGTATTGTAAATGAGAGCTGATAGTGCTAGCTTTAGATGTAAAGGTGAGGATGAAGGTTTATACATAGGTTAGTAGCTCGTTTTGGGTTGGGCCAATTTGGTTAATGTTGGGTTAGGTTGGGTTGGTTAAGGTTAGGAGGGAGTTGTGTCAGAATACAATTACTACAAGTCATCTTAAAGTTTGACTTGTTCATAAATAATAATTTTTGAAATTTATACCACCATATGGTACCTCTTCAAACATATTTCACCTCTTCAAACTTATTCCATAAATACCAGATATCCATAACATATCCATAACATATCCACAAACTATCCATGCATTGATCAATTTGTGGATGCGTTGTGAGTATGTGTTGAACATTGAACTTTTATAAATGTCTACAACATATCCACAAAGCATCCGCACATTGATCAATTTGTAGATGCATTGTGCATATGTTGTGGACATTATTTTTTGTAAATGTCCAAAACATATCCACAAAGCATCTACACATATAATAAATATTCTCAACACATCCACAAAGTATCTACACATACAAATTGTCCACACATAATGTGTCACTAAAAATCCTAGTCGCCAACCTATTCACACTTTATCAACGATTTATCTACACGTTATCTACAACTCATCCATAAACTATATCTCTTTTTAATTTTCAAAAACATAAACATACACTCATTTTCTATATAATTCCAACACTTAACAACTAATTAATAAACAAATGCAGTGTAAATTGTGCATCGTTAACTTGTGATCCAGAAGAGATGCAAGGCCCTGCAATGGTTATGCTACTGATGAAGCTGAAGAATATTAGACCTTTTCCGAGTTCAATTAATGCAAGGAATATCAAAGTGAAGATCTGAATGAGCAGCAACAACTTTCAAGTTCTTATGATCAAGTGGATAATAACAGCGAAAGTGTTGTCCCAGTTCAATCTTTTAAAGTCAATAAGCAACAACAAGAGCAGCAGCAGAATATTTGCAACAGTGAAGATTCCGAAACCAACAAAGTTGCTTCCTCTAAGGCAAAATGCAGTCAGATAGTAAGAATTAAAATCTTCCTTAAATAAGCTTCATTTTCAATATTATAGGTTTGCTATGGTTTGGCGTGGTGGAGTCCAATAATGCTCAACTGATAATGGAATTGGAGTTTTATATTGTCTAGTATTTTAAAGATAAGTTTAAAATTTATGTTATTTAAAGAATTCGTTTTAGTGGTATGAGAAAAAAGGAACACTATAACTTGCATGTTATATATGTCCTTTTTCCGGTTGTTTCTAGGCCATGTTGGTTTGGTTAATATGCTAATTGTATATGTACCTTTTTTTAGTTTTTATTTACAAATTAGTCACTATTGAAATTGTTTTGCACTCTAACTTATTAAATTACAAATATACATCAATTCTCAGTAAAAAAAGTTTATATATAGTTTGCATCAAGTTAATATTTAGTTTAAACGATAAAAAATTTATATATAAGTTAATCTTTAAAAGAATTATAAAAAAATGTAACAATTTAATATATATTAAGTTAAAAGTTTATATTAAGTTTAAATTATGAAAATAGATATAAATTTATACAAAAAAATGTTTAAATTGATATATAAAATTTATATGAAATTTATATAAAATTTTTTTTTAAAACACCTACACTTCTGCAAATAAAAATGTAAATGTAGTGTATTAATTAATTAATCCTTGGTTAATTGTAGCGTTTTAAGATCTGACCCTATCAACAACCCGAATTGAGAACCGACTCACTATGTCCCTGGTTCAAATAGTGAGTCACTGGTCGGACAGGATAAATAATAATTATACTAAAAAAATTATTAAATATAATAATTTACGATAAAATAATTATTAATTAGTAAAGTATCCTCAAACTAATCAAACAAAAAATTTTTAACATAGTTTTAAGTTCAACATCCTTCAATCTTAATAAACAAGTTTAAACTAATATTATCTAGCCCAAAAAGATGACTCAATGAACAATTTATTATTGACTATCGTCTCAAAATGCAAAAAAAACAAACAAGTCTAAATTTAGTAACATGTCTATTATAATTCGAAAACAAATACAATTCACTAATATGCTTGCATACATGAGTGGGTCATATCATAATTAGAAGTACTTATTAATAAAATATAACATCACCAAACATACAATAAGATGATGAAAAGAAAAATGAACATTAATAAAATTTTATATATAAAAACAAACAATTAAACTAACATATTTCCTAAGTAGTCCTACCTATATAAAAAAATAAATATAAATGACAATTATGACTTATGGAGTTTATTACATATATTTATTTATTAACAACATGTATTTAGACATTCCATAAAACCAAAAAAAGAAAAATAAAAAAAGTCAAAAAAAACTAAATCCAAAATAAATTTAAAAGAAATAAGAGTGAAAATGGTTGTGCAACACTCAAATTGATAATGAAAAATTGGTGAAATGTGTGAAACTTATGTTTATATTAGGATTTTTGTCAAACGTCAAGTTTTATATTAACCGGTCAGGTCACAGGTCATGGTCGAACTGGTCGGGTCGAACGGATTCTATCGAATTTTATGTCATTCCGGCATTAGTATCAACCGGACCGATTTACCGATTGGGTCACCGAATTTCCAATATGACCGATTGAATCGGTCTGAATTTTAAAACACTAGTAATAACACAAATAACAACTTTTACATTTCTTTACCATATTTCTA